>BSBK01007691.1:0-177500 GCA_027943335.1 Chamaecyparis obtusa
TATATTTATATGTATATGTATATTGATATGTATATGTATATATGATGCAGGAGCATCCTGGGTGTAAGAGCAATCTTGCATCACCCAAAAATATTTTTATTTTTGTATTCAATAAGGGCTATTTTGTGCAGAGCTGCTATTATGGAAAGTTACTATTTTTGGTAATTTTCGCATGTGCTCAGAATGATCTTATTTCTTTCTTGGAGGTTCATTTTGGTCATATAAGTCTGCCAGTAAAGTTTCATTGTCAGATCAAGTGTATATTGGAAGATATTTAAGATTTTCGGTATTGGCAGCAGGGTACAGAAATTTTAAACTCAGTTTTGAAGGCTTTAGAGGCCCCGGATGAGGTCAAAAATTTGGGTGATGGGCGCTTGCGCGGGGCAAGCCTGTAGAGCGCTTCGTGGCATTTTTGAAATGGGGTTATAATAGCCGATCGGGTCAACTGGTGATGACTTATGGTCTTCAGAAGTTGGGCCACCTGAAATGGCGAAAAATAATTTTTCTTCAAAAATTCTGTCGGGTTTCAAAGTTTATCTTGAGCCGACTATGATGTAATAAAATGTAAAATAAACTAATTCTAAGTTGGTCGGCCTTATTGGCTAAAATTCTGGAACCTTCCCAGGTGGTGGAAAATTGCCTATATAAGGAAGGCTGTATTATTGTCTAGGCAGTTCAGAATAGTTCTGGGTAGTAGATCTGGGTAATAGTTCGAGGCTTTGTCCTACAGAATATTGTAAGGGAATGCCCATGTGGCTTTGCATGTTGTAATTCTGAAAGTTTGTAATTCACATTTGTGGAGATAATAAGAAGGCCAATTTTCTGTTCTTGCATATTGTTGTTGTTTCACTATATCTTTTATATGTTTGTGGTATTAAGGGGAGCACCCTTCATCAAGTGGTATCAGAGCAGGAGTTCTTGAGTGTGTAAACAGATCGCCGACTGTGAGGCAGTTTGCACCAGGGCCGTGGCTAGGGTTTCAGCGTGCATCGCGAAAATGCCTCCACGAAGGGAACGTGGCGGAAGAGCTGGTGTTGTAACACCTGAGGTTAGAGAGCTACAAAGACAAGTGCGAGCATTGCAAGAAGAGATTCATAGAAGAATGAATCTTAATGTTAAAGATGAAAGCAAGGATGAAGCCGAAGAAGAATATCAAGAAGGAGAAGCTGAAATTGTGAACTAGGAGGAAGACAGACTTTTTCGGGTGATTTCCAAGATTGGGAAAAGACCTAAGATTTAGGTTTTTACATTTTTTGGAAATCTTAACCCAGAGGAATTGATCAAACTGGATCAATGAATGTGAGGAGTATTTTGAGTACGAAGATGTTGAGGATCCCTGATAGGGTCAAATTTGCGAAGGCCATATTGAAAGGTCATGCGAAGATCTGGTGGCAAGAAATTCAATTAGAGAGAAATAGAAGAGGGAAAGATAAAATCACAAGATGGGATCGGATGGTGGATAAATTGAAGCAACAGTTCATTCCTGTTGATTATGAGCTTGACCTACTGAAGAAAATGCAAAGTTTGAAGCAAGCAGGAAGATCTGTTTAGGAGTATACAGAGGAGTTCTACCGACTTCTCATCAGAACAGGCCATGCAGAAGCTGATAAGGAGAAAGTTGCCCGATACCTTAATGGGTTAAGGCCAAGCATTCAGGAGGAGCTGAATCTGGTTTGAATGAACAATATTGAAGAGGCATACCAGTTTGCCCTAAAAGTAGAGGAAAAGCTGAACAAGAAGTTTGAGAGCAGACAAAATGGAAGAGGTCACGGTGGACGATCTGGTGGACGGTCATATGGTGGCCAAAATGAAGATCCAAAAAAGAAGGATGAGGCCAGTAGCAGTCAGAATCAGCACGGAAATAATTCCAATCACTTCCACGATCAGAGTAATAGAGATCAGAGAGGAAGAGGAAGATGACAAGGATCTGGAAGAGGTGGCTTCCGTGGAACATGTTTTCACTATGGAGAAGAAGGTCATAGGGCATTTGAATGTCCTTAGCACCAAGGAAGAACAGACAGGAGAAATGAAGGCCAGGCCAGAGTTGCACATGTAGATGAAGATGCCAGATCATCAAATTCTGAAGATGCTGAAAGAGGAGAAACGTTGATTAACAGAAGAGTCCTGTTGAGTGGTGAGAATGAGCCTGAGTAAAGAAGGAGCCTGTTTCGCACCAGGTGCAAGTGCGAAGGTAAATGTTGTGATGTGATTATTGATAGTGGAAGCACTGACAATTTGGTGTCAGAAGAGATGGTGACAAAGTTGAAGCTCAAGAAATAGAAACACCCACATCCATATTGGATTGCCTGGGTACAGGATGACCACAAGGTCATGGTCAATGAACAATGCCTGGTGAAGTTCAAGATTGGTGGATACCAAGATGAGGTATTGTGTGATATCATATCTATGGATGCATGTCATATGTTGTTGGGTAGACCATGGCAGTTTGACAGATGTGCTGTACATGATGGTCGTGCGAATACCTATTCCCTGACAAAGGATAGAGTGCGACATAAGCTAAAACCATTGAAGGAGACTGAAGAAAAGGTATGTGGTAATGCAAGGATAACTTTTGTTGATGGAAGAAATTTCCTAGATGGTATGAGGCATGAGCATGTATGTTTTGCTTTAATTCCAAAAGCTGGTAAAGAGGAAGTAGAAGATGTTCATGTAGAAGTTGCAGATTTGTTGAATGAGTTTCAGGATATTGTATCCGATAACGTGCCTGATGGATTACCACCAGTTAGAAAGATCAGTCATCAAATGGACTTGATCCCAAGAGCGAGTTTTCCGAATAAGGCAGCACACAAAATGACACCTGTAGAAAGTGAGGAGTTGAACAGACAAGTACATGAACTGCTACAGAAATGATTGATCCGTGAGAGTCTGAGTCCCTATGCTGTACCAGTGGTATTAGCACCAAAGAAGAATGGAGAGTGGAGGATGTGTACAGATTCTAGGGCAATAAACAAGATCACAATCAAGTACAGGTTTCCATTGCCACGAATGGATGATATTATGGACTGTTTGAGTGGAGCTGTGTATTTCTCAAAGATAGATCTGAAGAGTGGATATCATCAGATTCGGATCAGAGAAGGAGATGAATGGAAGACTGTCTTCAAGACAAAGGAAGGACTATATGAGTGGTTAGTCATGCCTTTTGGGCTAACCAATGCACCGAGCACTTTCATGCGGCTCATGAATGAGGTTCTGAAAGAATTTCTGGGTAAGTTTGTCATTGTTTATCTAGATGATATTTTGATATTTAGCAAGACATTGGAGGAACATATGATGCATATTCGTATGGTGTTTGAGAAGTTGAGAGATGAGAAATTATTGATTAACTTGAAGAAGTGCAGTTTTGTGAAGAAAGAGTTAGTGTATTTGGGATTTGTAGTCTCAGCAGAAGGTCTAAAAATGGACCCAGAGAAGGTACAGGCTATCCTTGAATGGCCTACTCCAAGGAGTGCTACTGAGGTAAGATCTTTTCATGGTCTAGCTAGCTTTTACAAAAAGTTTATCAAAAATTTTAGCAGTATTTGTGAACCCTTGACTGAAACAATGAGAGGGGATAGAAAAGAGTTTAAGTGGACTAATGGGGCAGAAAGGAGTTTTCAATTGTTGAAACAAAAAGTTACAGAACAACCTGTTTTAGCACTTCCAGATTTTAATAAGGTGTTTCAAGTAGATTGTGATGCTAGTGGTACTGCAATAGGAGCTGTTATGAGCCAAGAAGGTAAACCTGTTGCTTATTTCAGTGAGAAGTTAAATGATGCCAAGAGAAAATATTCTGTTTATGATCAGGAATTTTATGCTATAGTTCAGACATTAAAGAAGTGGAGACATTATCTGCTTCCTAAGGAGTTTGTCTTGTATATTGATCATCAAGCTTTGCAATATTTGAATAGTCAAGGAAAATTGAATCAGAGGCATTTGAAATGGGTTGAGTTTTTGCAGAGTTATACATTTGTTTTGAAACATAGGAGTGGAAAGTCTAATAGGGTTGCAGATGCTCTTAGCAGAAGGCAACTATTGCTGACAGAAATGCAGATTGAAGTGGTTGGGTTCAAGGAACTCAAGAATTTGTATCCAAAGGATCCTGATTTTGGTGAAGCTTGAAAAGCTTGTACAGAACCCATTACTCTAGACAGGACGAAATGGTTGGATTTCATCATCCAGGATGATATGCTATTCAGAGGGAGTCAGTTGTGCATTCCACGAAGTTCTATGAGGGAGAATCTCATCAAGGAGAAGCATAGCGGAGGATTGGCTGGACATTTTGCTCATGATAAAACCCTTTCTTTGGTTAGTGAGAATTATTATTGGCCACAGTTGCAGCAAGATGTGAAGAAGTTTGTACAAAGTTGTAGAGTATGTCAGATGGCGAAAGGAGTGAAGCAGAATATAGGGTTGTATCAGCCATTACCTATACCAAAGAAGCCTTGGGAGGATATCAACATGGACTTTGTTCTTGGTTTACCGAGGACTCAGCGGAGACATGATTCAATTTTTGTGGTGGTTGACAGATTTTCAAAGATGGCACATTTCATTCCCTGCAAGAAGACTAATGATGCTGTTCATGTAGCAGAATTGTTTTTCAGAGAAGTAGTGAGACTTCATGGTTTGCCAAAGACCATAGTTTCAGATCGGGACACTAAGTTTGTTGGATATTTCTGGCGTACATTGTGGAAGAAGTTGAAGACAGATTTGAAGTTCAGTTCATCACATCATCCACAGACTGATGGACAGACAGAGGTGGTGAATAGAAGTTTGGGAAATTTGCTGAGATGTTTGGTTGGAGATAAGCCAACAGGATGGGATTTGATTTTACCACAGGCAGAATTTGCATACAATAATCCTATCAATAGGAGCACTGGTAAATCACCATTCCAGATTGTATATGGAAGTAGTCCAAGAAATGCATCTGAATTGAGAAAGATAGATAAAGGAGAAATAAGTAGTGCTGAAGCTAAGGATTTTGTAGAACACTTGAAGAACATCCATGGGGAGGTGAGGAAGCATATTACCAAGATGAATGCACAGTATAAGGCTAAGGCAGATGAGAAAAGGAGGTATAAAGAATTTCAGGTTGGTGATGAAGTCATGGTTCATTTGCGGAAGGAGCGGTTTCCAGTTGGTACATATAATAAGCTGAAAATGAAGAAGTTTGAACCATGTAAGATACTGAAGAAGCATGATTCAGGAAATGCATATGAGGTAGAATTTCCTAGTGAGCTGAATATTTCACCAGTGCTTAACATTTCAGATTTGACAGAGTATCACAAAGGAGGTGTTGAAGATGAGGTTACAGCAGCACAGTGGAGTATTCCAGTAACTAGTTCAGACACTAAGGAGATCGAAGATATACTGGACAGTCATGTTGGCAGAAGCACAAGGAACAGGACATATGAAGAATATCTGGTCAAGTGGAAAGGATGACCTGTTGAAGATTCATCATGGCTGACAAAGGAGGAGGTTAGCCGTCTTGGTTTTCCTCTGCACACCTGAGTCGTGACAGGGTCACTTCTCAAATTACCCTGGGTGTCTGATGCAGGAGCATCCTGGGTGTAAGAGCAATCTTGCATCACCCAAAAATATTTCTGTTTTTGTATTCAATAAGGGCTATTTTGTGCAGAGCTGCTATTTATGGAAAGTTACTATTTTTGGTAATTTTCGCATGTGCTCAGAATGATCTTATTTCTTTCTTGGAGGTTCATTTTGGTCATATAAGTCTGCCAGTAAAGTTTCATTGCCAGATCAAGTGTATATTGGAAGATATTGAAGATTTTCTGTATTGGCAGCAGGGTACAGAAACTTTGAACTCAGTTTTGAAGGCTTTAGAGGCCCCGGATGAGGTCAAAAATTTGGGTGATGGGTGCTTGCGTGGGTGAAGCCTGTAGAACACTTCGTGGCATTTCCGAAATGGGGTTATAATAGCCGATCGGGTCAACTGGTGATGACTTATGGTCTTCGGAAGTTGGGCCACCTGAAATGGCGAAAAATATTTTTTCTTCAAAAATTTTGTTCGGGTTTCAAAGGTTATCTTGAGCCGACTATGATGTAATAAAATGTAAAATAAACTAATTCTAAGTTTGGTCGGCCTTATTGGCTAAGGAAGGCTGTATTATTGTCTTAGGCAGTTCAGAATAGTTTTGGGTAGTAGATCTAGGTAATAGTTCGAGGCTTTGTCCTATAGAATATTGTAAGGGAATGCCCATGTGGCTTTGCATGTTGTAATTCTGAAAGTTTGTAATTCCACATTTGTTGAGATAATAAGAAGCCAATTTTTTGTTCTTGCATATTGTTGTTGTTTCACTATATCTTTTATATGTTTGTGGTATTAAGGGGAGCACCCTTCATCAATATATATATATATATATACACACATATATACACACACACACACACATAGATATATGTGTATATATATATATATGCATATATATATATATATATATATATATATATATATATATATACACACACACACATATATATATATATATACACACATATATACACACACACAGACATATATATATATATGTGTGTGTGTGTGTGTGTGTGTGTGTGTACACACACACACACACACATACATACATACATACATACATACATACATATATATATATATATATATATATATATATAGATATATGTATCTATATATATATATATATATATATATATATATATATATATATATATATATATATATATATATATATATATATATATATATATATATATATATATATATATATATATATATATATATATATATATATATATATATTTATTTATTTACCTTTATACGGTTTGTTATGCTCTTGTTCGGTTCTTAATTTATTGTTTTCTTTTTCTTCATTTTATTTTGATTTTCTCTTTCTTTTTATTGCGTTCTTTTATTAGTCTTTCATTTTTTAACTTATTGATTCGCTTTATTAGTCGCACTTAGTTTCTTGCTCGCTTGTCGCTTATTTTCTCATCTCTTTGGTTCCCCCTTTTTGTGTTGCTCGTGATTTTTAATAAGTTCTTGTTTCTTTTTTTTTTTATTCTCTTCCTTGGTTGACATATTTCTGATTCTCCAACTCATCGTATATCTCTTGTGAGAGGCTTTGTTTGCACATTTTACATTTCATTCCTACACTCTCTATCCTTGATGATGGATCATGGAGTGTGGTCTGAAATGTTGATGGTAAAAGAACTCACACAATCGAATCCAGAAACTTATTGTGAAAAAATTTCACTATAAATATCAAGGTTATTACATCCAACAAGAGGATATATCTCTAAAAAAACTTCATTAAACCTTATGAATTCTATCACAACATCATCATCATGATCAAGCTATTTTTGTTTGAGTCATAGGTATTGAATAAAAATTGTTTCTTATCATGAAAGTAATGCCCACAAAAGAAAAAATGAGTCTTTCTCATTCTGTTGTTACCGTTCCCACTCGTCCTGTTGTGGATGAAGGATCTCGTTCATTAGCCCCTGTTGGCCCCAGTGTTTCTATAATTGGGTCCCATTCTTTGGCTTATGCTATGCACATGGCTGCTTCTAGTACCACTACTGTTGCTGTCGCAAGTGATGCCCTTGGCACCTCCGCTGCCCCTAAGGCTCCTGCAATGGATGTGTCTGTGGAGATGACTCTTGCTGGGCCTTCTATGGAGGCTCTCTTGTAGGGTCTCACAGCCCTCACCTCTACAAATTTGGCTTGGTGCCCTCCCATGCCTGCTCCTAGGTTTGTTATGGGGAAGTGTGTTTATTGTTCCTTCTCGGATTGCAAAAATATTGATGTTGATTTTGAGGAGGAGACTATTTCTGAGATTGATGCAACCACCTCTAATTTCTCTTCTAATGCACTAGTTTGTAGATTGAAGGGTCACTTGCCTATCTTTCCTGGTCTACATTCTTGGATTTCCAAGCACTAGGAGCCCCTTATCTCTCATAAAATTTAAATTTTTCCTATGGCTAAGGGTTTTTTTGTTGCTAAACTTTAAAATACAGTGGATAGAAATTCAATCCTTTGTAAGAATTTCTTTAGCTGGGATCGTCACTTCATGCTGATGCTAAAACCTTGGCATCTTGACTTCTCCCCGTCTTTTGAAGCATTTAATAAGATTCCCATCTGGGTAAGATTGCCTAATATTCCCCTCCATCTTTTGGTTGATTCTCTTCTTGAAACTATGGTGGATGCTATTGGTGATTTTATTTTGGTAGATGAGCAATCATCTGATTTGCTTCACACTACTTATGCCTACATTCTAGTGGATTTGGATAGGTCTCTAAAGGTCTTTCTGATGAGATCAAACTCATTACTACTAATAGTAGAAGTTGGATTCAACACTTGGATTATGAAGGCCTCTCCTTTAGATACAGAATGTGCTTCAAGACAGGTCATGATTCAGACCAATGTGAGCTTCATAAATTTAAAAAGACTTCCTTGTGGTGGCAGGGTGTCTCTTCTTAGCACTATATGGTGGAGAAGGTGAGTTCTCACTGGAGTTTTTAGCAAGTGGTTAGGCAAGCTTTCCCTGTGTCTTTTCCCCTTTCCTCCACTTTTGTTTCTAGAGTTGTTGTGGGTGCTCTTGTTCCTCCTTTATAAAGTGTGCATGATCCCCCTACATCTGTGGTGCCCTCCCCTTCTGTTGGGGCTCACAATGTTCCTTCTAGTTCAAATGCAGGGTTAGCCTCTGGGTCTGCCCCTGGTGGGCCTTCTACTGGATTTTCCCCTCTCACTGGCCCTAGTTCTTAGCATGCTACCATTAGGTAGGATGTTTCCCCCTCTAGGGGTTTTGTTTCTTCCAGTTTGGACTTGTTGGATTGGGAGAATGCTGTTACTAAGGTTGAAGAAGGATACATCAAGGTTAAAGGAAAACATTCCAAGAGGGCTAAAGGAAAATCCTAAAATCTTGGTATTTTCTTTTGGCTTCACTCGAGTTCTATGTTCTAGGTTGTGGGAGCCTATTGGTAAAACCATTGTTTAGGTCTTGACTCATATTTTCTAACCAGGCTATATTTGTCTATCTTTTGTGACCTTCTAGTAAAGGGTTTCAGGTCCCTTCAAAATTTGTTTTCCTTAATATAAAAAACAATGCTCACAAAAGGATTTAAATACATAAAAAGAAAACTTCAAAATAGATTACAATATTTTTTGAAACCATAAACAAAACCACAAAAAATTAAGCTCAAATAGATTACCATTGACTTCCAAACCCAAACAAAAAATAAAACTAGATTTATTTAACAAAAATAATGGAAAATGATTATAAAAATATGTTTAAATCCATCAAGCATCCTATAAATATGAAAAATGTTATTATTAGGGCTTGAAGAGAACAAAAACAAAGGAAATTTCTTTCACAAAAATAATCATTTGAAGCATGAGTTTTTTGAGTTCTAGTGTCTTTGACCAAGGATAATTTGAGACAATAAGCCAATGGTTGGGACTAAGTTTTAAGTTCCATCAACATTGGGATAATTGATTACTTCCAAGGATTTAGCAAGAGTATTATAAAATGGTTTTTTATTCACTCTATGCATCATGGCACCATTGCAATATTTAGAATTACTAATTATGATTAAATCAGCTTCACCCTAAATACGAAAGTGCAAAATTTGACAAGCATATATAAGTATATAGAAAATTATCTAATGGTTACAAGGGAGTTCAAACTTTAACTTAGAGAAGACCAAGATCTCAAAGGACCACTCCCAATAATTTTTTAAAAATTTGTTAATGCCTCTTTTGATTGAAAGTTTTGATAGACAACCCTATAATAATGCTAGAGGTTTATCCTTATGAAGTAGTTTCCACCAAATAGACCTCAAAATAAATTATTATTTTTCTATTTAATGAATAAAAAATAAGAGAGAAGGAAAAAAATTGAGTGGATATTTAGGGGATTTCTGCAGTCAAATATCTATTTTGGTCTTCCAACCTCTACAAATAGCCAAATTGAATTTTGCAAAAAATATATGATAATAAAAAGTGATAATTGATATAAGAAATCACATGTAATACTAGTTAAGGGAAAATATATTATTTGCAGAGCAATAATACTAGTGATATAAAAAATATAGAAATATGAATTAAACCTAGTTATAGAAAAGTAATCAGTTCACTAAAAGTCCAAATAGAAGCTATCACATACTCCCAAACGAATTTGAAATCTACAAAAATATTTATTGTTAAATATTCACCATGTATAAAATTACATCCCAGAACCTAATGAATGTTGAACTAGGAGCGAAACTCTAAAATCATTAAAATTTAAAGAATATAAGACAATTTGTGTACATATTTGTTTTTCTATCATGGTTGAATGTATTGGAAGATATCAAGACTATCTTGGTTTTGAAGGAGACATTCGTGGGATAAGACCCTCTTCACACCCTTAGTCTTCCATGCACGAATATTTTTTTGATGACATTATTCTTATAGAGTAAGCCATTGTTAGAGAGGCTAGAAGCATCAATTCTTCTTGGAACACTTATACAAGTGTGGCTAGCAAGCATATTAATTACAAAAAAAGTTCTATCTTCTTCATTATCACTCCAGAGGGGAGGTAGCATAATATATCTAGAATTTTGGAGTTTTCTTTTCCTATTCTTCCTTGTTACTATCTAGGTCTACCCCTATGTCTCAAGACCTGAGGCTCAGTCTAGAATAGTCTGTCGGATATACATTTAATGGTAAAATGGTAGGCTGGAAGGTTAATTTTCTTATCCAAGTTGGTAAAGTTACTCTCCTTAAAAGCTTCCTTTAGAATCTTCCTACGTATGCTTTAAGCCTTTTCAAAATCCTATACAATTATGTGGATATCATGGAAAGAATATAAAATAATTTGATCCGGTATGGTATAGAGGAAAGGAAGATGATTTCATTGATTTCTTGAGACCAACTTTGTAAGCCTAAATTCAGAGGTGGTCTTGGAATTAGGCAATCAAATTTATTAATAAAGCTCTTCTGGCCAAAAAAATTTAGAGAATTTATGGAGGGATAAGAAATGGAACCTAATTTGGAAAAGGAAAATATCTCTTTAGTTCCCCCTTAGTGGACACTTCCCTTTTGTCTCCTAATGTTTAAAATAGGTCCTTTATATCTAGAGTTTGGTGTAGGAGTCTAAACATTTAGCGGGTATTGGTTCAAGAGGGAAGTTGGTTGATGGTAAGAGCATCACATTTTGGGAAGATTTTTGGATTAGAGATTATCCTCTCATGGATTTTTTTTACGTTTAGGACCTCATTCATTCTTGAAAAATATTTTGTTGTAACAAGGATTCTTGTTACTAGATTAATGGTTATTGGGTTGACCTCATCTCCTTTCATCTTAGTTTGGTGGATATGAACATTTGGCAAAATGCTTAGGTTATCTGATTGGGTCAACATTATTCCATCATCTAGGCTCATATTCCTAATAGATGCTACTTAGTGTCTTGTATATTATTGAATTTCTAGCTCCTTGAAGATGCCATTCCTTTTTAGGCATCTTTCTTGTTTAAAGGAATAATTCCAAAGATAGAATTTTTCTTGTATATTATGATTCAAAACAAAATTATCAATATTGATAATTTTTTCAAGAGGGGATTTCACCTTGTCAATAGTTGTTCTCTCTACAATAATAATTTTGAGTCTTCCCTCCATACGTTCTTTCAATGTCCCTTTGCTTGTGAGGTTTGGGAAGCTAGTTTTTCTATTTGGAACTTATCGTGGATCTTCCCATGAAGTATTAAATAATTCATCTAACAGTGGTCCTTCCTAGATTATAATAATAATGCTAAGGTAGTTTGGATGCTGATTAATCTACATTAATGTTGGAACATCTAAAAGGAATGCAACCACAAAGTGTTTTGGGACAGAGAAGCTTCTACATGGGTGGTTGCAAAGAAGACTATAAGGGTAGTTAAGGAGAATTTTATTTATATCATGAATGAATGTAGTTTGGGAGATGAGGGGTATGATCCTAATGCTTTATTTCTTTGAAATCTTGATATCAAAAGGAAAAGCCTTAGCAATAGGGAGAATGTGGTTTGGTCTTCTCCTTTGAAGGGATGGTTAAAGGTGAATTTTTACTGGACTGCCAAAGGCAACCCAGGTCAGGCTACTTGTAGGTGAATGATAAGAGATATTAATTGGAAATGTATTGGGGTCATGGCTACCCATTTTTGGAATCCAATCCAATTATGTTACAGAAGAAAATGGGGCCTTACAAATCATAAAAAATTATAGAGACCTTCAATGTAGAAAAATTTGTATAGAATGCAACTTTAACAATATTGTTAGATGTCTTCATGGTGATTCTTGACCTACATGGATGGTTGAGAATATTACAAATGAAGCCAAAGAATTAATTAAAAAATTTGAAAATGTCATTATTATGCATGCTTACCACAAACTAATTAGGTGGTAGACCATATTCCCCACTTGGTTGTGTATACTAAATATATAATGTTCTAGCATGAGGAAATTAAGTTCAATAAGGAGCTTATGAAAACTATTAAGGGTGATTTGACATATAGTATCATGGAAATTATAACTCTCATTAATGGAAATGATAGATAATTTCTTTATCTTTCAGACCATTATGAATCTGAGAAGAGTCAAGAACATCGTGCGTGCATGCTTTCTAGGTGATTTTTTGCTATATTTTCATCGATTGCATTGTGAAGGTAAATTTGAATCAAATTATTGGAGGCATAAACTTGGTCTATGTCTACTATCATAGATATATGGCTTGTGATCCTAAGAATAAAAAATCAAGCTCTTTAAGGAATGTAAGGAAATTTAGGCTATCTAGGAGTAGTTTCAAAATGGTGATGTCATAGTTTATCTTGAGCAACTTTATGACTAAAAGGAGGAAGCCAGTGTTGAGTTCATCAAGGGCTGGAAAGGTTGAATGGTAACTATGTATGGAATTACTTTTGATTTAATTTTTGTGTTCATTTAAAAGATCACTAACCTTCCCTGTGATGGCAAGAAGTTTTATAAGGAAAGGAAAACTATAGATGAGGTTGTTGATAAATTTCCTAAGAATGAGGAGGAGATGAATGCTCTGACCAAAGTGTGTTACTACTAATCCAATGAGAAGATTAAACCTATATCAAGGAATGTGGTATCATGCATTAGGGAGTATTTCACTTTGGATGGTAGGTATTCTAGAGTCCAAAACTATAACTTTTCTCTTCTGAACCACTTTTGTTACATAGATAGGGTTTCCTTCCCTTTCTATATATTTAAGTCTTTTAATAATAGTGTGATCGTTAATAACAAGAAATCCAGCCAACCCATTCTTGATGGAGGGATTATCTTTCTATTCATTGAATACTGCAAGTTCTGCACCTCCAAACCTGCTATTAATAATAAAAGAAAAGGGGAAGGAAAAGAATCTACCGGGGTAAGGAAAAAATCTCCATGGGGGTCTAAAGTTAAAAAGGGAGGATTATTCTAGATGACGACAATAATGGTTTAGAGACTGGGGATGACTCTATCAAGAGCATGAAGCACATGAATGTGGAAGAGGGGAAGGTGAATTTATGGTAGGATGAGGACAAGGTGATGGAGACTCATGGTGATTCTGAGGCCAAAGGTGTCTCCATCTCCTTAAAGAAGGATGAAAAAGGTGTTAGAAACCAGGTAAAGAGGATGATAGAATCTCCTTGAAGAAAAAGAATTCTTGTAATGGTACTAATGGAAAAAAGAAAAATCTCTTCTTTTCTACTACAGATCATTATGACCTAGACAAGACTTCTCTAAATAATACTATGGCTAACCCCATGTATATGAATGAGAATGGTTTCTTGAAGCATTCTATCACTTTCCCTTCTAATGTTGAGTTCATTCACAAGGCAAAAGACAAATTTCATGTTTCTCTTTCTCTGGACCAATAGATTTATAATGAGGTTAATGAGCTATGAAGAAAGATTGGTAGTCTGGAAGCCCAACTGGATGAGGAAAACAAAGCCAGGAAGATCCTTGAAGATAAATGTTGAAATATTCCTAAGTATATAAAGTTTTATGAGGATGGGTTAAAGAAAATTCCACATGACAGTGACAAAAAGATCAACTCCTCCATTCAAAAGATCAAGAATATCATAGGGAAGATTGACATTAAGAGAATTGTGTTGGACGTCAGCCTAGGTAGTTAAAGGAAGGACTCTAGGGAGGTTGCTAAAGATGATCCCGGGAAAATAACTAGGGCTATCCTAAATAAGAAAGCTTCCACCTCTTCCAAAGTCATTCAACATCTCAAAGACACCAAGGAGGAGGTGACCATCACAAGGAACTAGGCTACTAAAGCTCTGAAGGATTTTATTTAGTTTTGTTTTTCTTTATTTCCTAGGAGTCTTGTCTTCTTTTTTGTTGTTCTCTATTTTTTTGTTTTTTATCTAGGCACTAGTTGTGGGTCCGTTCACTAGTTCTATGATTTGGTGAATGATGTCTCAATCTTTGGTACTTTTATTGTTAATCTTTTGTAACTTGGTTGAAGGATATTTGGGTCCCTCATTAAAACCTATTTTTTCCTTAATCTAAAACTAAAAATGTCTTATGCCTTATTTTGTCTAGTGCTTGTTAGTTTCTCCCTAATGAACAATCTTATATATTTTATTTCACTTTAGAACTATTTTAGGATAGAATGCCACATTTTCTTGCAAATATGTATTCCTGCAATATTGGGAACGATAATATCTTTAACTCTATCTTCAATAATATGCATGGATTTGGCTTGCCCCTAATGGTAATATGCTAGTAGCTTTGGTTCTATGGTTATGTAATAATATTGGTCATTGTATACTCCTTTATTCCATTCTTTTCAAACAACAACAATATTTTGGATTTCCCAAAAGCAACTTTTGATACACCATATAGTTTATCTTGATCTCTCAAACTAACCATTTTCTAAAATGCTTGATTAAAATAGAGTAAAACCCAACTAGTGTAAAAACCTTTGATGTCTCTTTCAAGAAAACATTGCAATCAACTAGAATATAACTTTAGCACTTGAGGGCTCTGATACCATGTGATTTTTTTCTTATCAAGGTGTTATGAGCCTAGTATTATTCTTAAGTATACACTACAAATTAACCAAATAAAAATTATAGAGAAATATAAGAGAAATAAAATAAACTGATGATACAAATAATTTGCGTAAATGTTCCTATGAAAAATACAATTTGGGGGAAACCAATTATCAATTCTGAGATATTTCATCAATATATTTAAAAATATACTATTTAAGAGTTACTATGATGTTTTGCATAACACTGGAAATACTAACAATCTCCCTTTTATCACTAGTTGAATTGCTAAAAATATTCCATTGTCACTTGTAAAACCTCCCTCTATAACTCCAAATCTAGAAGTTTCTCCATCTTAATTTCTAAACATGCTCCTCTATCTAACTAAATACTCAATCTATTCGAATCAATTTCTATAACAATATGGGTCATCAATTCCCTACATATACTTTCTCATTGAGAAACTAAAGTGCCACAAATGGGAAGACCTCTATCTCCATTGCACCTCTCAAGGCTGAAAATTTTGACAACATATATAATTTAACATTTAATAGTTAAATTTCCTTGGTATTTAATTTTGTGATAACTTTGTATGGATTATAATTTTACAATGTCATTTTTATTTGAAAATAATCTATTTTTAACTATAAACTACAATTTTAACCTAGTTCTATAACTATTGTTCATCCCATTTACTAATCTATTATCAATATAAGAAATAGAAGGATATTGAGAAACTTGAATAATTAGAACTTATAAATTACATCCTCCACATACAATATTTTAATTATTTATTTGTAAGACTTATTGAGGATTTTTCCTTAGGCACTAAAACTTAAAATTGTTGCATATCTTCAAATTAATATCCAATTATCAATTTTTTAAATATCCTCCCTATCTATAAGATTATGACATAACTATTATAGATTAGTATATAAAATAATTGGCTTGTTTAAGACACAACCAACCATAAAAATACGTAATCTTCTTTGAAGTTTCTTATCTTACATAGAATTTATTTCTTCTTTAATTATTTTATGATTTTAAAATTTTAAGCTTTCATAAGAACAATAATTTGGTATATTAGCATTTCTTGACTAGAATAATAATATTTCTTTTATTTACAATGAAAGAAACTTTTTTTTTTTGAGTAGGCTAAACTCACTTTGTCAACCTTACTATAAAATTCATTATCACAATACCAGGCACATAACTAAAGTTAGAAAACCCACAAGGAATTCTTTGTGATTCTTTCCATTCAAGATGTTAGCATGTGCAAAAAATTTCATGGCTCCTGGTCTTTTCCCCTACTCTCTGCAATGATTTTTTCTACTCCTTGGTTAAACCTTAGGCAAAACATTCAAAATCTAGCCGTTAGGTTTCAAAATTCAAGTGTTCCCTAGCTTTATTATTTTTGCACATTACCTTTTTCATGGGTAACTTAAATTCCTCTTTTGCATGTGCCTTTTAGTTTCCACATCACCCTGGTTCGCAGTTAGTCTTTCTCTCTGGCGGGTCCCTTTATTTTTCCTAAGTCCGCAATCGCGCCCTATGATTTTAATATTTTTCCTAAGGTTCTCAACTTATCTTCCTGGGCCTAGTGTCAGAGGGGTGACTGATGGCATGTTCTTATAGGCTATCGCATGGCCGCATGTCACAATTTTTTGACATGCGACCGCTTGCCATCTGTCCGCGTGGGTCCTGACTCTTTGCAGTTGGTGGTTGTTGTTTCATGGTCCTGGAGGCAATGATGTGGTAGCTTTGGGTTGGCTGTTGCATGATCACATAGCCCAATTTTTTGCTATGCGATCATGCGACCAAGTGACACATGTCCGCAATCCTGAGGTGGTTTTGCTTGGTGGGACCGCAACTTAATGGTAGGTAGCGGTGGCAATTTGCTGGCGGTTAGTCACATGTTCAGATAGCCTTTTGCAAGGCTATGCGATCATGCGACTAACATTTTCTATCAACTCCATTTGGTGGTGGTTATGGTAATGGTTAGTGTTCGCGGGTTGTCACATGTTCACATAGCCCATTTTTGGGCTATGCGATCATGTGATAGGGTGCCACATGTGCTAGGGCCCATTTGTGGCTATTATGTGGGCTCAGTGGCTGGTGGTGTCATGGCAGTTTCTGGTTGGTCTGCGCTAGCAGGATGGTGGTTTTGAATGCGGGCCCAGGTTGGGGTATCTCAGCAGTGATTTAACATGGGAGGGTGCATGTTAGTAGCTTGTCACATGTTTGCGTGAGCTAATTTTCCAGCTTGTGAACATGCGACATGACCTTGTGTGGCAATAGTCTGGCATCGATGGTTATGAAGATGGCATAGGGAAATGGCATGTCACATGTTCACATAGCTCATTTCCGGGCTATGCAATCATGTGACAACTATTTGGCGTCACCATTGCGGAGTTAGCCCGAGGTGCTTGGGTGGTTCAAAACATGGAGCCCACGAGTGGATTTAGCCATTGTGGTTCAAATTCAAAGTTTCTTTGTGAACATTTCCAGCGATCGGAAAGGACCGAAATTGATGACAGGAAGGGCAAGAGTTGGTGAAACTGATCTTCTCGGCCGCTCCAGTGTGCTCCAGGGTGTGAGATGATTGCAGAGGAGTGTCTTGCCATAAGGGAATAAATGAAATGTACCAAAAGCAGTTGCAGGGTCACTTCCAATTTGAATTTTGTAGAATTTTGATTGATCTTCAGTGCCTTTCAGAGATTCTTTCATGATTGAAGATCAAGTGTTAATTGCATTCAGGACTTAGTGTTTTCCCTCCTAATTGTATCAGATTTTGAAATGCCTAATTGATGGAAAACTCTAACCATGGTTACCCTTAGCTTGTTGCATCCTAACTTGTGTGGGATTTCAAGGTAACCATGGGTATATATGTTTTTTTTTGTTTTTTTTCAAAGGGTTCTAGCTTAGAGTTCCTTTCTGGTTCCATGAAAGGTTTTGTTCTATAGATTTCCCCTTCTCTCTGCATATAGGGTGTTCTGTTTCCATTGCTAGTTCAGAGCACACAATACATATTGTAACAAACTTATGTTATGTATGAGAGCTCAGTTTATTCTTACTATTACTAAGCTATCTCCATTTGAATTTTGAATACATTAATCATACATCAAGGGTGTTTGATCTTTCTGCTTCTATTGCCTATGTGTTTGCAAGTGGAGTTATCTTTGCAGAGGTAACTAGTTCAGGGTTAGTGTTTATGCATGTATGAGCTAAAATATCAAGGATAGGTCATGTTTGTCTTCTAATGGATGTTGGTTAATGTATTGCCCTTTCATAGGTCTCTTCTAAGGGGAGGGTTAAAATCCTTTGATGGATAATAGCATGCTTGAATGCACAGGTGGGTGTTAAGTTGTGGTTTGGTCATGGTGTGTGATTGATGTCAGGCATCAACACATTGAGCATATTGTTTTCTTGTTTCATAGCTATCCCTTGCAATATTGTATTTGACTCTATGGCCCATTGGATAAGGCAACGGTCTATCAGAGACTTAGGTTATCTTAGTGGTCCTTTCAATCATTCTAAAATCATTTCCATTCAGGCCCACCTTTTCCCTTCCTTGTTGTTAGGATAGGTCTCTAGTTTTCATACTCACTCCATGCAAGTTGGGCTAGTGCATGAGATATTGGTTTCATTTGAGGTGTAGGACACCTATAAGGGTTTGAAAATCATTCCAGAGTCAGTGACCTATAGGCCTATAGTGTGACACAAGTTGTACGAGTGTGTAGATGAGTTACACCCACCTGAGTGATGTGGAGCTCAAACTGTAGAAGAATCTCTCTTTGATTCTTGTCAGTTGGCCCTTTTTCCTATCAGATTTGGAGTGTTGAGTGAATGTAACACTAGCCCTATCAATCCTGATGCCAAGCTGACCTTTGGGGAAAAATAACACCAACCAAATGTCAACTCTGTTGGGGAAGAGGTAAAAGATAGCAAGCTTCCTTGCTTGGCTAGATCATCCTAGGGTCCTGGTTGAAGTTACAGAGTCAAATACAAAAAAAAGCATTTGCTGATATCTTCTCACCTAGTTGTGAGTGGCAGCTCTGACTTTCTCTATTTGATTAGTGTTCCTTGTAATAAATAGTGTGTATACCTAGTGTGGCTTTGTGCTGGTTGGAAGAAGAAACAGTGAAGCATTTTCCTCTCAAGGAGGTGGCGGCTCTGCATGACAAAGTTATTTGATGGAGCTTCAAGGTGAGCCCAAGATCAGCCCTACCTTCCAGCCAAAGGTCTTCTACTGCAAGATTTTCCCAGGTATTTTTCAAGTTTTAAATGTTCCTTATAAAGTGATCAAGCACTAAAAGAAGGATAAGGTGTAAGCAGAGGTTAGCATACTTCAAGTTTTCAGTTGTAGTTTGGCAAAATTATGTGGAAGTATTGCATTAAGTTTAATGGATAAGTTGAATAAGGAGTTGGCCTTCCTTGAGGACGGCATCCTTAGGGATTGCATAAGATTAGTAAGATTAAAAGTAGGAAGTAGCAAGGATTTATCCATATCTTTGTTCTATGATAGATTTTGTGAAGTATATGATGAGCTTCCTGAGGATGTTGAGTTTCCTAAATTTGACTTCATTGGTTTATTCCTGGAACTTTGTTTTCCTGAGTCAACGAGTTGGTCAGATGCCTTGTGGGAAGAGCATTATGTATGTGTTAGGGATTGGGTACTTGGTGTTGGTAGTCTTGAACTTGAGGATGCACTTGGGGCTTTTCTTATTAGTGATGATATTGAGAATGATGAAATTTATGAAGGAGATCTGTCAAGTGTTGACACTCTTTCTTGCAGTCATGAAAGTGATGCCTTTTCTCAGTATGGGACATAAGGTTTATGCAATCAATCAGATGAGGAAGAGGATTGGATAGATGAAGGTATTGTTGATGATTGTATGGCAGAAGATGATGTTCTTGAGGATAGCTGTTCACTTCACAGTGAAAAAATTTTAGATTTATTATCTTGTGAGTATCTCAGGTATTCAGGGGGTGATGGCTCTGAGTTCCTACATCCTGCACACATTGATTTTGATATGGAACATGAGTCAATAGGATTTGAATTTGACATGTGTGCCTCTTCTCCCCTTATTACCCCAACACCACCAAGCAGCAACCCTGTTATATATGATGTGTCAGATGATGAGGCTGCCAGTGTTTTCTTAGTTTCAAGTGACTCAGTGGTCCCTGATATTGTTTTGAGTACTAATTGGAAGAGTTGTGTGGATTTTGAATCCTCTTCTGATTTTGAATCTTTTTCTAAGCCGTGGAAGAGTGGCCTTTCAGCTACTCAAGCTTCACCATCTCATGGATAGGTTGATATTTCTCTTCCCACCTATCAACAATTTTTTATTTTGTCAGTTGTTTACAAAACGCAGGTTGCTCCTATGTTTGGTGATCATGCCCCATGTGATGAGTTCCCTCAGTGTTTGCATGAAGATCGGTGTATCTTCTCCTTGGAGGTGAAAATTTCTTGCATGAATGGATCTAGTAGCGATTGCAATGATAGTTTGATAGAGCTGGAGTGTTTTTCTTTCCGTGTGGATAGTAGAATTCCTAGGTTTGTTGACAGGATTGAGGATGGTTCTTCTTGTGGCTCCTTCAGCTTTTTCCTTTTTGAATACAACATGCATGTGCCATAGCATTTTTAGAATTGGTATGATTACCTTTCCAGCCCTCAGGAGGAATATGATAGTAATTTTTGTTCCAAGCTTTTGGAAAATGGATATGAGTTTGATCAGTTGCATGGAAGTAGAGTTTTCAATTTTCCTTTGTTGAATGGAGATGAAAACTACTTGTTTGATAGAGGCAAGTATTGATCAAAATTTTTGGGGCTTAGAGCCTTTTGTAAATACTGTAGATCTTTGTATAGTCTTTCCCTTTTCTGCTGTGTGTTTCCTTTCCTTATTCGGTTGCCTAGTTTTGGGTTCCGTGTTTTTTTCCAGTGGGATGGTCTACTTTAACTAGTGATTCTAAGTCCTTGCTATGCCTGCAGGAGGCATACATCCCTAGATAGAGCCACTGTTAGCATGTGCAAAAAATTTCATGGCTCCTGGTCTTTTCCCCTGCTCTCTGCAATGATTTTTTCTGTTCCCTGGTTAAACCTTAGGCAAAACATTCAAAATCTAGCCGTTAGGTTTCAAAATTCAAGTGTGCCCTAGCTTTATTCTTTTCGCATGTTAAATTTTTTGCAGGTCATTTAAATGCCTCTTCTGCATGTGCCTTTTAGTTTCCACATCACCTCGGTTCGCAGTTAGTCTTTCTCTCCAGTGGGTCCCTTTATTTTTCCTAAGTCTGCAATCGTGCCGTGCAATTTTAATATTTTTCCTAAGGTTCTCAGCTTTATCTTCCTAGGCCCAATGTTAGAGGGGTGATAGATGGCATGTTCTTATAGGCTGTCGCATGGCCACATGTCAGACTTTTCTGACATGTGATCATGCGACTGCTTGCCATCTATCCGTGTGGGTCCTAGCTCTTCGTAGTTGGTGGTTGTTGTTTTGTGGTCCTGGAGGTGATGATGTCATGGCTTTGGGTTGGCTATCGCATAATTACATAGCCTAGTTTTTGGCTATGCGATCATGTGACCAGGTGACACATGTCTACGGTGCTGAGGTGGTTTTGCTTGGTGGGACTATAACTTAATCGCAGGTAGTGGTGGCGGTTTGTTGGTGGTTAGTCACATGTTCGTATAGCCTTTTACAAGGCTATGCGATCATGCGACTACCATTTTCTATCAACTCCATGTGGCGGTGGTTGTGGTGGTGGTTACGGTAATGGTTAGTGTTCGCAGGTTGTCGCATATTCACATAGCCCATTTCTGAGCTATGCGATCATGCGACAGGGTGCCACATGTGCTAGGGCCCGTTTGTGGCTATTTGGTGGGCTTGGTGGCTAGTGGTGTCATGGTACTTTCTGGTTGGTTTGAGCTAGCAGGATGGTGGTTTTGAATGCGGGCCCAGGTTGGGGTATCTCAGCGGTGATTTAATGCGGGAGGGTGCATGTTAGCGGCTTGTCACATGTTCGTGTGAGCCAATTTTCTAGCTTGCGAACATGTGACATGCCCTTGTGTGGCAACAGTCTGGCATTGGCAGTTATGAAGATGGCATGGGGAAATGGCATGTCGCATGTTTGCATAGCCCATTTCTAGGCTATGCGATCATGCGACAACTATTTGGCGTCACCATTGTAGAGTTAGCTTGAGGTGCTTGGGTGGTTCAAAACATGGAGCCCGTGAGTGGATTTAACCATTATGGTTCAAAATCAAACTTTCTCTGTGAACATTTCCAGTGATTAGAAAGCACCAAAATTGATGACAGGAAGGGCCAGAGTTGGTGAAACTGATCTTCTCCACCGCTCCAGTGTGCTCCAAGGTGTGAGATGATTGCAGAGGAGTGTCTTACCATAGGGGAATAAATGAAATGTACCAAAAGTAGTTGCAGGGTCACTTCCAATTTGAATTTTGTAGAATTTTGATTGATCTTTGGTGCTTTTCAGAGATTCTTTCATGATTGAAGATCAAGTGTTAATTACATTCAGGACTTAATGTTTTCCCTCTGAATTGTATCAGATTTTGAAATGCCTAATTGATGGAAAACTATAACCATAGTTACCCTTAGCTTGTTGCATCCTAACTTGTGTGGGATTTCAAGGTAACCATGGGTATATATGTTGTTTTTTGTTGATTTTCAAAGGGTTCCAGCTTAGAGTTCCTTTCTGATTCCGTGAAAGGTTCTATTCTGTAGATTTCCCCTTCTCTCTGCATATAGGGTGTTCTGTTGCCATTGCTAGTTCAGAGAACACAATACATATTGTAATAGACTTATGTTATGTATGAGAACTCAGTTTATTCTTACTGTTACTAAGCTATCTCCATTTGAATTCTGAATGCATTAATCATACATCAAGGGTGTTTGATTTTTCTACTTGTATTGCCTATGTGTTTGCAAGTGGAGTTATCTTTACAGAGGTAACTAGTTCAGGGTTAGTGTTTATGCATGTATGAGCTGAAATATCAAGGATAGGTCATGCTTGTCTTCCAGTGGATGCTAGTTAATGTATTGTCCTTTCATAGGTCTCTTCTAAGGGGAGGGTCAAAATCCTTTGATGGATAATAGCATGCTTGAATGCATAGGTGGGTGTTAACTTGAGGTTTGGTCATGGTGTGTGATTGATGTCAGGCATCAACAGATTGAGCATATTGTTTTCTTGTTTCATAGCTATCCCTTACAATATTTTATTTGACTCTATGGCCCATTGAATGAGGCACTGGTCTATCAGAGACTTAGGGCATCTTAGTGGTCCTTTCAATCATTTTAAAATCATTTCCATTCAGTCCCACCTTTTCCCTTTCTTGTTGTTAGGATACATCTCTGGTTATCATACTCACTCCATGCAAGTTGGGATATTGCATGAGATATTGGTTTCATTTGAGGTGTAGGACACCTATAAGGGTTTGAAAATCATTCCACAGTTAGTGACTTGCAGGCCTGTAGTGTGACACAAGTTGTATGAGTGTGCAGATGAGGTACAGCCACCTGAGTGATGTGGAGCTCAAAGTGTAGAAGGATCTCTCTTTGATCCTTGTCAGTTTACCCTTTTTCCTGTCAGATTTGGAGTGTTGAGTGAATGTGACACTAGCCCTGTCAATCCTGATGCCAAGCTGACCTTTGGGGAAAAAGAACACCAACATTCAAAAATGAAAAATTTAAATATCCAAAAATCTCACCAATATAATAAATGCTGTCCAGATTATGTTAGTTTTTTATTGTAAAAGCCATAATAGGGTGTTGGCCTATGGTACAGATAGACTAGAAGAACATTGAAAAAATATTAATAGCACTAGTCACATAGTAGATAATCAATAGAAAGTCAACAGAAAAAAAAAGTGTCTAGTTTGCCTCTATCAAAAACAAACTTAGAGGTCCTTTTAAAAAATAATGAACCAGAGTAGCTTAACGAGAAAGTAAAAAACATATTAACAGAAAATTTCCACACAAGGCTAATCCAGAGTCTTTGAAACATAACCATTAAATAGGATGACAAATTATGGAACCTGGGGGCAATAGGCCTAAACCATAACAAAAACCTCATGGCACCAGTAGTAGCTAGAATCTCCCACCGAAACATTTAGACATCAGGGTCGCAGCCCACTCTTCCTATAGAAATAGGAAGAGGTCTTTTTTATCCTCATCAGCTTCCATCTTACCACTAGCCATCTTCTCCTCGACATTGCACAGGGTCACAACTAATGTGTGCATGACTTTCAGGGAAGATTTGTTCAAATCAGTGATCCAAGATTGGATTTCCCTCATGTCCTATTTGAGGTCGAGGATCTCATTACCTAACTCATTGAACTTATGTTTGAGAGAGCCTTTAAACCTATCATTCTCATCCATCACCACATTAGTGTGATTAGTATGAGGCGTTTTGGTCTAATAACTTTGGGGAGAGGGTGGGGCTGGGGTATTGTTGTGAGGCATATCATCCATCACCGGTGGGGGATTCAAGGGGGGAGGGCTGCCAAACCTAGGTGAGCTCAGGTGTTCTGCTAAGGAGCCCTCAATTGAACTAGAGGAGGTAGAGGTGTCCATATTCTCTGAAAGGGACTTTTCCTCAAAAGTCATTTCCTTGAGTCTTCTTTTTCATTTCTCATTGGCAATTCTATTAGAACAATGAATATTTCCCCCCAAATCCACCTCCAACTCAACCTGGCTACCTGAATTCCTTCATTTTTTGGGCTTCCTCTGAGTTTCATGGGTGCTATCAACCCCCATCTTATCCTTAGCCTCCATGGACTCAAAGACATGAGATTCCTCTAAATCCTCTGCATTTTTAAAAAGGTTCCTCAAACATCTCTTGTGGCCTTTACCATCATGTGGGACAAGGTCAGTCTCTTGAATCTCCTAGATGGACTGGGAGGGGGACAGAGAGGGGTTCTTGGCTCCTGAAGGAGAAACATCTTGGGTGACATCCTTAATAATAAGGAGGGCGATTGGAGCGGAGGGAAAATAGCTTTATGGAAGTTGTACAGACAGAGCAAGAGGTCCCGGTGAAGGATGGGGATCAGCTTCTCAAGATTCTTGTTCTCCTTAATATCTAAAATATTTCTTTCCAGTGAGTGGAGGAGGTAGAATGGGATGGAAATGAGGTCCCTATTCCTAATGTGGTTGAGGAATGGTAGATGATAATAATAAAACATAATAAATTTACCCTCAAGAGTGAAGTATTTCATAACAATGTGACACACCTTGGGCCAAAACTCAGGGAGAAGCTCGTGGTTGAATCCCTTGAACTTTTTCATAGGCTTTTCACTCGGTTTGAAGACCTAGTTCAGACTGGTAATGTCAAGCATTCGGATAGTTTTCTTATACTTTCTACCCTCCGTAGAGAGTCCTGTTACTTTAGCAATGACCTCCTCATTTATTTGAAAGTGTATGCCCCCAACCAAAACCTTCCTATTGTTCCAAGAGGACACGATTGCTTGGAGATTTTCTCATCATGGAATCCCTTCATTCTTTCAATGAAGCCCCAGATGCCAATGTCTTTGCAATAGTGGGTCACCAAGGGGTCGGTGGTGAATTACTCTTCAATTTTATCTGGCTCTATGCGCAACATTTTTCCACCCATATCGACCAAAAAATAGGGTTTTTTGGGTTAACCATTTTTTAAAAAAAATTTTCATAAAAGATAGGGGCTATGTGGTTTTTGTGTAGTCGCACTCCATACAGAAAAATCTAGTGGATCTCCAAGCGTAATAGTTAGAAATTAAGTCATATTATCCATTAGTGTCCTTGGTAATTGAGATTACCTGCTAGTGCGGATATCTATCCTTCCACACATACTCACACAAAAGGAAGTTATGAAACTTTATGAGATTTTACACATACATAGTCATAACTACAATAATCATCAAATTAATCAAGTGCTTATTCAAAGTGGGGCCCTCAGCAATATTAGTGATAGTTCAACTCATTTTAAAAATTATTGGTGAACTATTTTTCCCATCCAATGAGCTGCTAGGTCTCCTTTGGTAGCTCATTGACCTCCTCCCATTTAACTAGCTTGGCTTGTTTAAGCCCAATAGCATCCATAGAATCTACCACTGCGTTACCTTCCCTGTAAGTATGGACAATATTCATGTTTTGGAGGTTGTTGAGAAGTTCTTGAATTTCCATTATTATGGTGTTCACCCACCACCATACATTCAACCTTCATTTCATAGCCTCCACAATCACTTTGGAATCCCCCTCGATCATTAGCAACTGATATTCATCGAGATGGAAAATTTTATACCTCATAGAAGGGTTATACCTTTAGTTTGATTGATAGTAATGTACTTGAGTGGCCCAACATAAGCCAAAAGGAAATCACCATTATGGTCTCTTAGCACTCCACCCACTCTCTGGGTAAGGTTATTCACCACCCCATCAAATTTTAATTTGGTCCATCTAATGGGCAAGGCAACCTATCGAGTAGCATTTTGAGCCATCAACCTGGAGTTGTCGAACCTAGTGAAGCCAGTCAAAAAATTCTAATTATCAGCTGTTTTGATCTCCTAGGAAGAGGGGGGTGCCGAGGGGAGTTTCTAGCTAGCCAAGCCAGCCTTCTCACATATGAGCTTGGTGTCTAGATAGAGAGAGGCCTCAAGTAGGGAATCTGACACCCTGAAGATCCTATTGTTCCTTTCTTTCAAGATAGTCCAATAGATGTGCGGTGGAAGAAGCCACCATAGGAGTTGGAGGAGATGGTGATTAGAGGGGGGTTTCCAACCAGTCAACTAGTGAACATCATCTCCCAAGACCAAGGGGACCCCCAATTTTCCAATGAATCCCTACCAAATACTAGCAGAGTATTCACAGTGTATGAATAGGTGGTTCATAGTTTCCTCCTTTTTTTAAAGGACACATCTACTAGCCAGGGAGAATCCTCTTCTTATGAGGTTGTCATGAATTAAGACTTTACTATGTATAAGCACCCTCTAGAAGAAATTGATTTTTAAAGTAAGGTGGGGGATCCAAACCTTATTTCATTCTCTTTGATCATTCTCTTCATTTAGAAGAAGGTTGTAAGAAGTATTTACCAAGAAGGTTCCCTCTTGGGTGGGGCCCAAATGATGGAGTCTTGGCCCGCAATTCTTGGAATCCTAACATTCCCTAGGATTTCCATAATCTCATTAGCCAAGTGGTCTAAGTCCGGTCTATCCTAGACCATAAGAGCTATATCCTTCCATATCTCTTCAGATATGTAGTTGAAGGTTCTATTACCAAGGGTAGGCCTGAGGTAGTTCATGAGGGGGCCAAACCTTCCACCCAGGGTAGTGCAATTCTCAATCTAAGAGTCATGTCAGAATCAGATGGATCTCCCATCCCCAAGTTGCCAGAAGATACCCTTAGATAGCATGCTTTTGCACTTGCAGATGTTTGCCCAAAGTTTGGAGCCATTGGGTGGGTTGTTATCTTGGTACATCATCCCATAAGGGTGGGCTTGAAGGTACTTAGCTTCCATTATCCTGAACCAATCTACTTTCCTTTCAATGAGCTTCCAAGCCACTTTTGTGGTGAGGGCCCTGTTCAGCAAGAGAATTCACCTAAGGCCCAGACCGCCCAACCGTTTAGGATGGAAAACCATTTCCCAATTGACCAGGGACATCCTCCTTTTCTCTTTAGAGCCCACCCACAGAAAAATTCTTTGTATCCTTTCCAACCTGTTCACCATGTTACTTTTGATCTTGAAGGGGGGCATAAAGTAGGCAAGAATCCCCTTGAGAGTAGAAGCCACTAGCTGAAGTTTACTAGCATTGCTCAGAATCTTCCCTATCTACCCAACAAGCTTTTTCTAAGTTCTTTCTAGGATGGAATTCTAGAATTATTCGAAGACCTCTTTGATACTGAGAGGGAGGCCTAGGTAGGTAGAGGGGAGCAAAGCCTACTGACAACCCAATATTTGAAACACTTTGGTTTGGGTCTCAATGGGGGTGTTAAAGAAAAAAATTCTTCTTTTTTGATAGTTGATGCACTGTCCCGAGGCCAAAGCATAATTCTTGAATAGGTACTTCCACTGTCTAGCTTTAATTATAGATGAGTACCCAAAGAGGAAAGTATCATCCACAAATTATTCTAGAACAACTTGTTGCAGAGTGGAAGCTGGTTTGATTCCTTTTATTCATCACATGGAAGAGAGCATAGTCAGATTAATGCTAAGGACCTCAACCACCATAATAAATAAATAGGGGGAGAGAGGGTCACCCTACTGAAGACCTTTTTTAGGTTTAAAGAAGTCACCCGAGGAGCCATTGACCATTACAGAGAAGGTAACCATTTGTGTACATTCTAGAATAATGTGGACAACCTTCTCATTAAAGCCCATTCTACTAAGGATTTTTTTGATGAAGGACCAATTAACCTTATCATAACCCTTAGAGATATCAAGTTTAAAGGCCATACCTAGTCCAATGGAGTAAATAATTTTGTGAGTGGATATGGCTGCATCCAGGATCTGCCTTCTTGGAACAAAATGGTTTTGAGTAGGACTTATCACCTTGTCTAGGAGGGGCTTCATTCTATTGACCAGGATCTTCGTGAGGATCTTATAGAACGTGTTACAAAGACTGATAGGCCTAAAGTCCAGCACAGAGGTAGGGTTGTCATTCTTAGGGGCCAACAATATATAGGGCTTGTTATGGTGCTTTAGCAGACATCCTGTTCAAAAGAAGTGTCTGGTAGCAAGTGAAACTTCTAATCCAACAATATCCCAATATTCTAATCCAAATTATGTTAGTTAATTAAGTTGATTTTGAAAATTATAAATAGAATACTTTATCTTTTGTTTGATAAAAAAATCAAAAAGTTTCTTATTGCACACATATGTACTCATTATAAATTTAATAAATAATTAATGACAACTCAAAAAATTGTAAAAGAATATGCTTTCCTTTCTCATATGTTTTTCTTTCTATTGATGAAAGGTCTATCTATTTAAGTAATTTGAACCAAAGAATAAGTCTAAAAATAATAATTAGAATGAGTTTTGAATGAACATAATTAACATTTTTCTACTTTTAGAAAAATAAACATTACCAAAGAAATAAGAAAGTACAATTTTTACTTTTTACTAGAGTTGACCATTTAATTGCATAAAAAAAACACTAAAAATAATAACTATATCATAATAAAAATAACCTAATACACCTAATAACCTGGAGCTCTCTTTTCTTTCAGAAATGACAAGTGGTGCTATCAGGGGATTGAGAAGCTTAAGGCATGGAATACTTACCTTGAGGCTAAGTATCAGAATCCTCTAGAGAGAGTTAAGAATAGAGGTAAAGACTATGACACTCTCAGGATTTTATGTTTTTGTAACTTTTTGGGTTTGAGATCCTTGTAAAACATGTTTTTGCCTTAATTTCAAAACAACTCAAATTGTCATCTACTACATTCTACCTCTTTCTTGAAATGAACAACCCATGAATCCAACTACAATTAAATTTATAAGTATTTGAATAGAGTCTCAATTTATCTAATAGACTACCTAGTTTTCTATATCAACATACTTGTAGGTCTCCCAATATATTTTTAAATATCATTAATAGTTTTTCAATATAAAACACGTGACAACCTTGATTTCTAAGAAAAATCTACCACAATGACAAGATACAAACAAAAGTCATACATACTCTGCATCCAAAAATTAAGGAATCAATAGAATCATTCTTCACCTCCAAACAACTTTATAATATCATTTCACACATTTTACTATTATTCTATAAAATCGCAACTGTTAATTCATGCAACACTATAGCATTTTTCTCCACAACTATTTATCTTATTCAAGATTCTCAATTGAAATGGTGCTCCATATATATTTCAAATTTTTACAAAAAACAATTTTAACACGCCGGGAATCAAACGATCAACTAACTTTCCTTTAAAAAGGAAATTACAGTGATAAAGCAACGCCAACAAGTGGATGCAGTTTTATTCAGTAGCTAGAGCATGTTCTCCAACAAAGACGAGTGCAATCAAGCGTTTGAGGAAACATAGAAATGAAGAGATTTTATTTGTGTGGCGTGACCTTAGCTCAGTTGTGTCCCGAGAAGACAAGCTTGTTGGGGGTGTGGTGGGCAGCGAGGGTCCGGAGATGCGCCCGCGCAATTTGCCAACTTCTCCATACTTGTAAGCCGATTATCATTTATGGGCAGATTTGGAGGGTTATATCGAGCAGAGACATGGATCGTAAACACAATCAACACCACCACAAGCACATTCAATAATGTATTGCTCATCAAACTACCCATGCTAAAAGGCTGAGAGCTTTTGCTAAATCAAATTCACAGGAAAATCTTTAGCTTTCAACTGGATACTGAAGAAAGAGATCTAATAAAATATAATGTGATGTCCATTTATGGAGGAAGCCATAAATTTATAGAAATACTTTCTCAGAGTTTCTGCGAATACTGCCCACTGACATTCAGGAAGCTTTGCCACATTGATTGGTTAACCCACTATACAATAAAACCCTAATTTTTGTGTACACGTCGCTATTTCAGATCAAAGCTTTTCTCGACTTTTAAGAAATTAACCAAATTGATTTTTAAATGAGAAGATTTGACTAATTCGATTCGATTTTTGAATTAGTTAATAAGTTGCTAATAGTTAGCTCAATGTACTTCTATAATTTATCTAAAGGTTGATAGTATTGTAGAAGTAGTTAATGAGATATGAAATAGCAAGTACTATAATATGATATATTAGCATTTATACAAAATGAATGTGTAATAGTTATGTTGATAGTAAGATATATATGTTAAATAATATTTTAGAACATACAATTCAAAGAAATAATGATAATAGTTTATAGTATGTCTTAGTTTGTAATAAAATATATTTCATTATCATAAATATAATCATTACAAAATTACTTTTTTAATTTTTGTTTTTTTTCTTTCCATTTTTTTAATTTCATCAACTTATAATATGCACTCACATGCAAAAATATATTCAAAACTGCTACTAAAATAATACTAAGGATAAATAAGAAGCTTCTTTGTTGACTGACCCCATTTTCATGGAGTTTATTGCTATGTGTCTTTTGAATACAAGAGGATTTAATCCCCAAATAACACAAAATCGATTTCATTTTCCTCCAATAGAAAGTGCACACATTTGGCTCTGAAACCTCTAATGCCCCCTTTGAAAAAAATGGGTAGACACCCAAAAGAAATCTCAACACAAAAACTACCAAATTTGTTTACACAAGGTATGAGCTAATGATCTCATAAAACTTATAAGATGACGGTATGCTTATGGTACATTCTACAAATCTTCATCACTTCACCAACTTTCAAAATTATCTAATAATGTAGAAGATGATGGAATTTTCAACTATTCCATCCTCAACTTGCTTGGATCGGTTCAGGTGGCAACTCAAACTTGAATTGAAGCTAGACAAAAAAGAAATTCAATGGAAAGATAAGTTCCTTTCTAAGCGATTTTGAATCCTTAAAATTGAATGAATCGTAATATTTTTTATGGGATCTATAAACATAATAGGACTCTCATGTTTGTCTATAATAACCTCGACAAATGTGATAAGATATGCTAGAACATTTTTTAGTAGGAACAAGTTTGAACCAAAAGAATCCTAAGCTGCAAAAATTGAAGTATCCAAGATATAGTTCTATTGATATTTCCTATATTGAAGATGAGCCATAAGTTGAGAGATCGGGCCAAAAACTTGTCCACCCATAGAAATCCCCCTGATCTTAGCACTATATCCCAGTCAAATATAATGAAATCTAAAAACTTAAAATCAATCTAAGAATCAAGAATGTCACCTTTATGTATGATATTTAATGTATTTTCAAAGAAGGGAAATGTCTATTTGATAGTTACAAGCAAGGGCACAAGACCTCTAAGTGAAATCATCTTATTGAACGATGCTCCCAAGGTGATTAAAATAGTAACTATTGTCACATTGTGCATTCATTTTGACATAAAAAGTCTCTGTCTGAACACTAAAACCTAATCCTATTTTGACTGATCCAAACTTGATTCTCCACACTTTAGCTATAAGAAAATCTGCATTGATTTAACTATTCCTTACCCACTTGTTTGCCTCACTTTTTCTATTAATGCATTAATAATAAGTTGTATCTAATGCTCTATGTGAAGCTCTTATTTGTAAAATTTTCTCCAGGTCCTACAAAATAGAGCATTTCTAAAATTTTAAGCAAATACAATAAAACAAAGAGTGAACCTAATTGGGAAAGAAAAGGAAAACATGCTAATTAATGACCAAACAAAAGTAGTAATGTAAATAAAATAAAATCATGTTCATTAATAATTCTAAAATTAAATTTGTATAGAGGTTTTCCTCTCACTACACAAGAAGAAATTATGGAAGATTTGAAGGTAGAGGCATAAAGAGTAAATATAGTACTCTTTGGTTAGCTTAACTCAAACAAAGCATGAAACATAACTTCTCATTTGATAGAATTCTTCAAATAGGTGTGTCAGATGGAATGCAATATTCCCAAGATTTATAGAGCATTTTTCCTTGCATATCATAATTGAAAATGCTCTTGTACAAATGCATCCAAAATGTGGAATCATAGATAATGCATCTGAGTTGTTTGAAAAAATTCCTCAATGAAATGTCATGTATTAGGAATAAAAAGAAATGATTTCAAAATAGCCACAAAATAGATTTTTCAAGGAAGCATATTTATTTTTTTCAAGATACATATGTTTTCTATGTCTTTTATTTTTTTTCCTCGAAATTTTCACTAATATATTGTAGGCAGCCATGTCAAAAAATAGTTCAAATGCATAAATTTATAATTTCATATTTTATAGGGTAAAGTTCATGCAATCCTTATCCATTAATTCTACGTAGAAGTCTCACTTCTTTTCTTCAAAATCCATATTTCCATGGCATTTTGTCTAGCATTTTAATATTCTTCTCTAATAATGAACATTTGGCATTTGTGTTCTCTATTTTTTATAGGCACTCGTAACCTAGTCTAAGCCTCCCATTATGTTGGAGAAGGCCACAACTTATAACTATTATTTCTTGGCCTAGCATGGCCACCCATGAGTCTCTCTAACTGGCCTTTCTTCACTTGGTGAATGTCTGACCTCAGTAGCTCCATCAATTCATCACCCTTTGTAGAGGTCTATTTAGCACTGATCATAGCCATAAAGAGGATTCTTCAGTGAAGTTTCTAAATACTTCTAAGCCCTCTCAAATTAGATAAATTTCTTGAAAAAAAATGGATGCTTTAAGAATAGGTCAATGAATATCCATTAAATCATAGATAAAACATGGTCATATTGCTAGAAAAGATATGGCATCATAGCTACCAATTATTGTAGGATATGTACAAAAAAGGATGTGTTGAAAAGGCATTAGATACTTTTGAGAAAATGCAACTAGAAGGTGTAAAACTATATTTAACAACCCTACCAACATCAATCAAATCATAGTGAAGGTATATTTTTATCAAATATGATGATAAAAAATTCTCTAGTAGAAATTTATGAAAATATGGAAGCATAAATATGGAATGTAAAGTGTTGGTAGAAAGTATCAAAGAGATGCCATCTCCTAGTATGCAATGGTCACATTATCCCAAAAATAAAAGGCGGCTGGTACTCAGATACAAAATTAAAACATGTCTAAAGCTACTTTTTCCTTTCTTGGTAGTGGCAAAGAATTCTAGCAACCATAAAAAATTTGTGGGTGATATTTAAAAATTTTCCTACAGAAGTCCAACCCAAGAATAGCCTATCGGCTAAAAATTAAAACATGAATAAAGTTAAAAATATTGGTGCATTTGTTTGGATAAGTTTAATATGAAAAAATAGAATAACCTTTCCTTCTCTTTCATGTCAACATCCGGTTCATGTGTTTCCTTATCTCATCTTGAACAAAAATATTATTTAAATAATAAATTTTTTGAAATACTACAATTTTTTTAGTCAAGCACTGCATGTCTTCAATCTAGTCTTAACAATTAAAGATTGGTCAAATTTAATTATGGTTATGGAATATATTTTTAAGGGTGGGAAGACTATAGTAAAAGTATTCTCTTCTTAAACATGATTAAAAAAAAATTGTCACACATAGCATTGAGTGACTAATGACAATGTTGGACTACCAATGTGTATACAATAATGTGTGCAAAGAAAATATGGATGAATCAGAATGGGTTGGATGCTAAGGAAATCCAAGTGTCAACAACAATGTAGAGCTTTAAATCTGGAGGCTTGGATGCATAGAAGAGTGTGAAACATTGAAATCTTTGCATTTATTACTAAATTTTAATATAAAAATCTAGGTGCATTCGTCCTAGTGGCAATAAATAAAAATTAATCACAATCAACTAGTATTATGGAAACACTATCTTATATTAACAAGGTAAATAAATAGATATAAAATAGCATGGAAATAATTATAACTCAAAAAAAAATAAAAATTAAGACAATGTAAAAATGTCTTGAATAGATTGAACTAGCAATCTTTGCAAGAAATTTCCATTGTGAATAGATTGAAGAAGTCGGAAAACAAATCTTACTTATGAATAATAATTTATTTAAGGGGCTTCAAAAAATATATCTGACCTCGATAATCTATTATTTAAAATCATGATATTCACAAAGTTGTTTTTTTATTTATTGTGAAATGATTGAAGAAATAACTATTAAAGAAAGTTTAAATGTGCCACACCATCATATTCATTGTGAATCCTTACTGGATCATGTGCTCGTGTGTTTTGATGATTTTTGTGATTATGGAAAGGAGTATCCATTTTTCCATAAAGAATCATAATTACCCTTTAAACGTGTGGAGTTGGCGCTGTCTGAATCAGAGGGCTTACTTGGCTAAAGAGGACAACAAGTGTGTCCCTAGTATGATGCAGGAGCATCCTGGGTGTAAGAGCAATCTTGCATCACCCAAAAATATTTCTATTTTTATATTCAATAAGGGCTACTTTGTGCAGAGCTACTATTTATGGAAAGTTACTATTTTTGGTAATTTTCGTATGTGCTCAGAATGATCTAATTTCTTTCTTGGAGGTTCATTTTGGTCATATAAGTCTGCCAGTAAAGTTTCATTGCCAGATCAAGTGTATATTGGAAGATATTGAAGATTTTCGGTATTGGCAGCAGGGAACAGAAACTTCGAACTCAGTTTTGAAGGCTTTAGAGGCCCTGGATGAGGTCAAATTTTGGGCTGAATGAAGCTTGCTTGATTCAGGCGTTGTAGAGCTCCTCGCGCCCTTTCCGAAATGGGGTTACAATAGTCAATCGGGTCAACTGGTGATGACTTATGGTCTTCGGAAGTTGGGTCACCTGAAATGGCGGAAAATGATTTTTCTTCAAAATTTCTGTTCGGGTTTCAAAATTTATTTTGAGCCGACTATGATGTAATAAAATGTAAAATAAAATAATTCTAAGTTTGGTCGGCCTTATTGGCTAAAATTCTGGAACCTTCCCAGGCGGTGGAAAATTGCCTATATAAGGAAGGCTGTATTATTGTCTTAGGCAGTTGGGAATAGTTCTGGGTAGTAGATCTGGGTATTGATTCGAGGCTTTGTCCTACAGAATATTGTAAGGGAATGCCCATGTGGCTTTGCATATTGTAATTCTGAAAGTTTGTAATTCCACATTTGTGGAGATAATAAGAAGCCAATTTTCTGTTCTTGCATATTACTGTTGTTGTTTCTCTATTTCTGTTATGTGTTTGTGGTATTAAGGGGAGCACCCTTCATCAAGTGGTATCAGAGCAGGTTTTCTTGAGTGTGTAAATAGATCGCCGACTGTGAGGTAGTTTGCACCAGGACCGTGGCTAGGGTTTCAGCGCGCATCGCGAAAATGCCTCCACGAAGGGAACGTGGCGGAAGAGCTGGTATTGTGACACCTGAGGTTAGGGAGCTGCAGAGACAAGTGCGAGCATTGCAAGAAGAGATTCGCAGAGGAATGAATCTCAATGTCAGAGATGAAAGCGAGGATGAAGCCGAAGAAGAATATCAAGAAGGAGAAGTTGAAATTGTGAACCAGGAGGAAGAAAGACTTTTTCGGGCGATTTCCAAGATTGGGAAAAGACCTAAGATTGAGGTTCCTACATTTTCTGGAAATCTTAACCCAGAGGAATTGATCGACTAGATCAATGAATGTGAAGAATATTTTGAGTATGAAGATGTTGAGGATCCTGATAGGGTCAAATTTGCGAAGGCCAGATTGAAAGGTCATGCGAAGATCTGGTGGCAAGAAATTCAGTTGGAGCGAAATAGAAGAGGGAAAGATAAAATCACAAGATGGGATCGGATGGTGGATAAATTGAAGCGACAATTCATTCCTGTTGATTATGAGCTTGACCTACTGAAGAAAATGCAGAGTTTGAAGCAAGCGGGAAGATCTGTTCAGGAGTATACAGAGGAGTTCTATCGACTTCTCATCAGAACAGGCCATGCAGAAGCTGATAAGGAGAAAGTTGCCCGATACCTTAATGGGTTAAGGCTAAGCATTCAGGAGGAGCTGAATCTGGTTCGAATGAACAGTATTGAAGAGGCATACCAGTTTGCCCTAAAAGTAGAGGAAAAGCTGAACAAGAAGTTTGAGAGCAGACAAAATAGAAGAGGTCGCGGTGGACGATCTGGTGGACGGTCATATGGTGGCCGAAATGAAGATCCGAAAAAGAAGGATGAGGCCAGTAGCAGTCAGAATCAGCGAGGAAATAATTCCAGTCGCTTCCAGGATCAGAATAATAGAGATCAGAGAGGAAGAGGAAGAGGTGGCTTCCGTGGAACATGTTTTCACTGTGGAGAAGAAGGTCATAGGGCATTTGAATGTCCTCAGCGCCAAGAAAGAACAGACAGGAGAAATGAAAGCCAGGCAAGAGTTGCACATGTAGATGAAAATGCCAGATCATTAAATTCTGAAGATGCTAAAAGAGGAGAAACGTGGATTAACAGAAGAGTCCTGCTGAGTGGTGAGAATGAACCTGAGCAAAGAAGGGGCCTGTTTCGCACCAGGTGCAAGTGTGAAGGTAAATGTTGTGATGTGATCATTGATAGTGGAAGCACTGACAATTTGGTGTCAGAAGAGATGGTGACAAAGTTGAAGCTCAAGAGACAGAAACACCCACATCCATATCGGATTGCCTGGGTACAGGATGACCACAAGGTCATGGTCAATGAACAATGCCTGGTGAAGTTCAAGATTGGCGGATACCAAGATGAGGTATTGTGTGATATCATATCTATGCATGCATGTCATATGTTGTTGGGTAGACCATGGCAGTTTGACAGATGTGCTGTACATGATGGTCGTGCGAATACCTATTCCCTGACAAAGGATGGAGTGCGACATAAGCTAAAGCCATTGAAGGAGACCGAAGAAAAGGTATGTGGTAATGCAAGAATAACATTTGTTGATGGAAGAAATTTCCTAGATGGTATTAGGCATGAGCATGTATGTTTTGCTTTAATTCCAAAAGCTGGTAAAGAGGAAGTAGAAGATGTTCTTGTAGAAGTTACAGATTTGTTGAATGAGTTTCAAGATATTGTATCCGATAACGTGCCTGATGGATTACCACCAGTCAGGAAGATCAGTCATCAGATGGACTTGATCCCAGGAGCGAGTTTGCCAAATAAGGCAGCACACAGAATGACACCTGCAGAAAGTGAGGAGTTGAACAGACAAGTACATGAGTTTTTACAGAAAGGATTGATCCGTGAGAGTCTGAGTCCTTGTGCTGTACCAGCAGTATTAGCACCAAAGAAAAATGGAGAATGGAGGATGTGTACAAATTCTAGGGTGATAAACAAGATCACAATCAAGTATAGGTTTCCATTGCCACGAATGGATGATATTATGGACTGTTTGAGTGGAGCTGTGTATTTTTCAAAGATAGATCTGAAGAGTGGATATCATCAGATTCGGATCAGAGAAGGAGATGAATGGAAGACTGCCTTCAAGACAAAGGAAGGACTGTATGAGTGGTTAGTCATGCCTTTTGGGCTAACCAATGCACCGAGCACTTTCATGCGGCTCATGAACGAGGTTCTGAAAGAATTTCTAGGTAAGTTTGTCATTGTTTACCTAGATGATATTTTGATCTTTAGTAATACATTGGATGAGCATATGATGCATATTCGTATGGTATTTGAGAAGTTGAGAGAAGAGAAATTGTTGATTAATTTGAAGAAGTGCAGTTTTGTGAAGAAAGAGTTAGTGTATTTGGGATTTGTAGTTTCAGCAGAAGGTCTAAAAATGGACCCAGAGAAGGTACAGGCTATCCTTGAATGGCCTACTCCAAGGAGTGCTACTGAGGTAAGATCTTTTCATGGTTTGGCTAGCTTTTACAGAAAGTTTATCAAAAATTTTAGCAGTATTTGTGGACCCTTGACTGAAACAATGAGAGGGGATAGAAAAGAGTTTAAGTGGACTAATGGGGCAGAAAAGAGTTTTCAATTATTGAAACAAAAAGTTACAGAACAACCTGTTTTAGCACTTCCAGATTTTAATAAGGTGTTTCAAGTAGATTGTGATGCTAGTGGTACTGCAATAGGAGCTGTTATGAGCCAAGAAGGTAAACCTATTGCTTATTTCAGTGAGAAGTTAAATGATGCCAAGAGGAAATATTCTGTTTATGATCAAGAATTTTATGCTATAGTTCAGGCATTAAAGAAGTGGAGACATTATCTGCTTCCTAAGGAGTTTGTTTTGTATACTGATCATCAAGCTTTGCAATATTTGAATAGTCAAGGAAAGTTGAATCAGAGGCATTTGAAATGGGTTGAGTTTTTGCAGAGTTATACATTTGTTTTGAAACACAGGAGTGGAAAGTCTAATAGGGTTGCAGATGCTCTTAGTAGAAGGCAACTATTGCTGACAGAGATGCAGATTGAGGTGGTTGGGTTCAAGGAACTCAAGAATTTATATCCAGAGGATCCTGATTTTGGTGAAGCTTGGAAAGCTTGTACAGAACCTGTTACTCTAAACAGGACAAAATGGTTGGATTTTATCATCCAAGATGATATGCTATTCAGAGGGAGTCAGTTGTGCATTCCACGAAGTTCTATGAGGGAGAATCTCATCAAGGAGAATTATAATGGAGGATTGGCTGGACATTTTGGTCGTGATAAAACCCTTGGTTTGGTTAGTGAGAATTATTATTGGCCACAGTTGCAGCAAGATGTGAAGAAGTTTGTACAGAGTTGCAGAGTATGTCAGATGGCGAAAGGAGTGAAGCAGAATACAGGGTTGTATCAGCCATTACCTATACCAGAGAAGCCTTGGGAGGATATCAGTATGGACTTTGTTCTTGGTTTACCGAGGACACAGCGGGGACATGATTCAATTTTTGTAGTAGTTGACCGATTTTCAAAGATGGCACATTTCATTCCCTGCAAGAAGACCAATGATGCTGTTCATGTAGCAGAATTGTTTTTCAGAGAAGTAGTGGTGAATAGGAGTTTGGGAAATTTGCTGAGATGTTTGGTTGGAGATAAGCCAACAGGATGGGATTTGATTTTACCACAGGCGGAATTTGCTTACAATAATTCTGTCAACAGGAGCACTGGTAAATCACCATTCCAGATTATATATGGAAGTAGTCCAAGAAATGCATCTGAATTGAGGAAGATAGATAAAGGAGAAATAAGTAGTGCTGAAGCTGAGGATTTTGCAGAACATTTGAAGAACATCCATGGGGAGGTGAGGAAGCATATTACCAAGATGAACGCACAGTATAAGGTTAAGGCAGATGAGAAAAGGAGGTATAAGAAATTTCAGGTTGGCGATGAAGTCATGGTTCATTTGCGGAAGGAGCGGTTTCCAGTTGGTACATATAACAAGCTGAAAATGAAGAAGTTTGGACCATGTAAGATACTGAAGAAGCATGATACAGGAAATGCATATGAGGTAGAATTGCCCAGTGAGCTGAATATTTCACCAGTGTTTAACATTTCAGATTTGACAGAGTATCATGAAGGAGGTGTTGAGGATGAGGTTGTAGCAGCACAGTGGAGTATTCCAGCAACTAGTTCAGATATCAAGGAGATTGAAGACATACTGGACAGTCGTGTTGGCAGAAGCACAAGGAACAGGCCATATGAAGAGTATTTGGTCAAATGGAAAGGATGACCTATTGAAGATTCATCATGGCTAACAAAGGAGGGGGTTAACCGTCTTGGTTTTCCTCTGCACACCTGAGTCGTGACAGGGTCACTTCTCAAATTACCCCGGGTGTCTGATGCAGAAGCATCCTGGGTGTAAGAGCAATCTTGCATCACCCAAAAATATTTTTATTTTTATATTCAATAAGGGCTACTTTGTGCAGAGCTACTATTTATGGAAAGTTACTATTTTTGGTAATTTTCGTATGTGCTCAGAATGATCTAATTTCTTTCTTGGAGGTTCATTTTGGTCATATAAGTCTGCCAGTAAAGTTTCATTGCCAGATCAAGTGTATATTGGAAGATATTGAAGATTTTCGGTATTGGCAGCAGGGTACAGAAACTTCAAACTCAGTTTTGAAGGCTTTAGAGGCCCCGGATGAGGTCAAATTTTGGGCTGAATGAAGCTTGCTTATTTAGGCGTTGTAGAGCTCCTCGCGCCCTTTCCGAAATGGGGTTACAATAGTCAATCGGGTCAACTGGTGATGACTTATGGTCTTCGGAAGTTGGGTCACCTGAAATGGCGAAAAATGATTTTTCTTCAAAATTTCTGTTCGGGTTTCAAAATTTATTTTGAGCCGACTATGATGTAATAAAATGTAAAATAAAATAATTCCAAGTTTGGTCGGCCTTATTGGCTAAAATTCTGGAACCTTCCCAGGCGGTGGAAAATTGCCTATATAAGGAAGGCTGTATTATTGTCTTAGGCAGTTGGGAATAGTTCTGGGTAGTAGATCTGGGTATTGATTCGAGGCTTTGTCCTACAGAATATTGTAAGGGAATGCCCATGTGGCTTTGCATATTGTAATTCTGAAAGTTTGTAATTCCACATTTGTGGAGATAATAAGAAGCCAATTTTCTGTTCTTGCATATTACTGTTGTTGTTTCTCTATTTCTGTTATGTGTTTGTGGTATTAAGGGGAGCACCCTTCATCATAGTATTATTACTATTAATGGCACTTGGAGATCCGTTAGATCTGGCGGTATGGAGCCCATTTTCCAAAACTTCTCACAAAGCCAGCATTTTAAGTATTCTTCAAGAAGGCTTTTCAATAACAAAGGGTTTTTTAAGTTCTATAGAAACACTTGGCTCCTTGTTTCCTAGGTTATTCTGGTTCAGGAGGGTCCAAAATTTGAAATGGGAGGCAATACGCTCTGCATTGAGCCTAATAAAATTGAATAGACCTTCACCTCTGATGTGCTGGTGACACATTACTACAAGGAGAGCAACATTTGGGGTTTTATGGAGAGAATGAAGGGTGGGCATGACGAATGAATCTCCAAACAGTTCATGTCATCCTGGAATAATAGAAGTGTCTATGTAGGTGGCATCCACTTTCAGCTGAATGAGGAGCTCATAGCCAAGGTGACTGAGCTCTCTATGATGGGGAGAAAATACATAAAAGCAAGTCAAACCCCTGACCCAACAAGCGTCAACCAATTTTTCAAGGTAAGAGAGCTGCCGGTGAAAAAGCAGGAGGGCTTCAACAGGGAGGTGCTACCGGATTTCTGGCCAAAAATATGCCTCATTGTGATGAAATACTTCACATTGGAAGGTAAGTTCACTATTTTTTACTACTACCACTTACCATTCCTAAACCATATTAGAAACAAGGATTTAATTTCCATCCCTTTCTATCTTCTACACTCCTTAGAAAGCAATATATTTGATATTAAGGAGAACCCAGATAAGCAAATTCCTAACCTTCACTAGGGCCTTCTTCTCTGCATTTACTAGTTCCACAAAGCTATCTGTCTAACACCCCAGGCCCCCCGATTATCCAGGAGATGGCCCAGGAGGATTCCTAGGCCAAAAATGAAAACCCCACCTAGTCCTCCTCCCAGTCCATCTGTATCACCCAGGAGCCTGAACCGGGTACTAAAGAGGGCAATAACTGAAAAAAAAATGTGTTAAAAACCTATTCATTAGGAAGGACACCCAGGAGGTGTCTTATGTCTCCGAGTCTGAGGAAATTAAAGATAGGAAGCAAGATGATAGTACTCTGGAGGTTGACTGTAGACCCAAAAAAAGGAAATTAATGGAGAGCTAGGTTAGCTTGGAGGTGGATTTGAGTGGCTCAAGGTGCAGGAGGTCTAATAGACTTGCCAAAGAAAAATGCAAAACCAAGCTGCTAGAAATGGAAACTAAAGAGCTTTCCATCTCTGATAAGGATTCCCAGACCACTGAATCCATGAATGATTCCTTGGAAGACAACATGAGCTCCCCCACATGACCCTGTCCCCAACCCAAAGCATGCCATGGAAACCCCCATCATTTCTACCGCACCCCTAAGCCCTGCTCAGCATCCCCAGGATAAGCCCCCTACCCCTATTTACAATACCGAGGCCCCCAAGGATTAAAAAAATCTCAAAGGTACTCTTAAAAGGAGGTTCACGAACTTGGACAAAAAGATTGTGGAGATCAAGGAAAAGATGTAGGAGCTGATAAACCAATGCAGGCTAACCAACAAATTTGGCTTAAAGGTTATGAATGCTTCAGCTACGACTCTTTGTCATGTGTAGGATAAGCTAGCGGGTGGTACTCTGGAGGCCAACGAGGACAACAAGGACCTCTTCCTATTCCTGTAGCAAGAATGGGCAAGAACCCTGCTATATAAGTAGTTGGGTGGGAAAAATTAATTCTGTTTCCCATGTTTTGGTTAATTTTGAATGGGCCTGGCTCTAAGATCGCCTTTTTTGTGGGTGGGATTATTGTTAGTTTTTATAGCTTTCTTCTCAGCCTTGTGTGGCTTTTAACTGCTACTTTACATGCTACTGCTCATTCTAGATACTCTATTTTAATTCGTAAGCTTAGTATGGTAGTTTATGTTTTTGATAGGTGTAGATTTAGATTTGGTGAATTTACTGTTAAACTATTATATCTGGTTTGGCTGGTTACATTAATGTGCTATTAATGTGCTACTAGTCCTTTGTTCCACGGGCCAGCACCCTCTTGCTGTTTTATCTATCAAAAACTATTAAATATCTTTGTATACTTATAATTTTATATTCTTGATTTGCAAGTTTGATTTCATCAGGCTCCATTTACTATAATGTTTTAGATTGATATAACATGGTTTACTAGATTTCTATAGGTAAGGATGTTGTTTACACAGGTTCTACATAGGCACTCCTACTACACACATAAAATTTATCTAATCATTCAATATAAACTACATTCTTTACATCATTTTATTTTTTAAAGAAAACAATACCTTCTCTTCTACAAAAAATTACAATTACCATCCAAATAGATTCAATATCTAAAGACATTTTTCTTACTCAATAATTCTTTCTCCTTAGTGCATCTTTAATCTTTAAAGTGTATTCATTTTCTCTAATGTTTCTACTATGATTGTTAGTGTGTTGAAATTAAATTAGAGACAAGTTGGGTGATCGTAAGGAGCATTGTGAATGCAGAAAACTACTCATAGATATTTACTGCATTTATTATGTTCACTACCCATTTATATTTTATGTGCAGTTCATAATGAATAACTTGGTTTATAGAAACAATCAAACATTACATACAAGTATTTATCATGTAAAAGTGATCATATAAAATTATATTAAGAATTTAAAATAAGATCAGATAAACAGATATTCAATCTCTATTTTCTTTATGTAATTAAAAGAAAATTAACAACAAAGAAACAAAGCAATGCAAAATATAATTCAACTAGAAGCATGGAATATTTTAACTACTTGAAAGTTATGTGGAAGACAAACTTCTATTGCCTGCAAGTTGTGCAAAAGATAATATTATGATAAAGGATGTTACAAAATATACATGAAAATTTCATTGCCACTATACAGGATGTAAAGTCAAATCTAGGTGTAGACGGTTGCCTAATGTTTTTTGACTTTTTCTTTATATCTAGAAATTTTTTCAATTATGGTAAAAGAAGGTTTTTAAGGGATTCAACCCTTTAGAAAAGAGGAAAAAGGGTAATATAATATGCACCATCAAAAAATATAAGGTATTACAAGTCTAAACCAAAAATGGCTACCCTTAAGAAATATAGGGAAAATAGTAGCCAAAAGCTAGCCAACAGATAACAAAAAACAAACTATGTAGAAAAAACTAAATCTGAAATAAAATTAACCTAGGATATTAAGAACATCAAAAAACTCCACCTCCACCTTGGTCATGTCCATTTTAGTCTTATTTTGGTTCATGAGCTCTAAAGGGGACTTTTCATTTTTTCTTCTTAGATTACCTCAGGTCCTCTTTTTGGGCCCTAAAATTTCTTGATCTTTGTTAGGATTAAGCTCGAAATTTTTTTTCTCTTCATGCTCCTTTTGAAGAGACTAAACCAACCTATTCATTGTTTCTGATGTATTATTTATACTCTTGTGGCCCTAAATTATAGAAGGTTGAAGGGAATCTTTTAAACTATTCATCTTCTCCCCCATATAAGAAATTTTAACCTTATGATACTTTGTCTTTTTCTCAAGGGTATTTGTAGTTTTCTCGAGACAACCCACCATATAATTATGCTCCTTATATGTCCAAAAATTCTATCCTAGGGTAATTCCCACTCCATAAAAATCCCCAATGGTATTATCTTGATTCTTACCAGCAACCAAGGTATCTAGAACATTGGGTTTACTACCAAGATCTCTTATCTTTATCTTTAAACCTTTGGTTTCATTAAAAACCCATTTTCATAGGGAGAAGTAATAAATACCATTCTCTTTTTCCAAGCCTAGAACATAATATTAGTCTTTACAGTCCAACTTGAGATGACAGGAGTTAGCATTAAGCTCCATTAGAGACATATCTTTGTCCTTGCTCTAAGTGGCCTCATCTGGAAAGGGGGTTGCACTAGAAATAGGGAGAGTTGCTCTTGAATCTCTTCAGCAAGATCCTTCTTGTTATCCACATAATATTCTATCTCCTTACCTTTATGACACTTTGGATTTTTATATTTAACAAAAACACTTTCACTAGTAATGGAGGGTGAATCCATGTCCTTCTTACCTAGAGATTTACCATCAACTAGAGAATGTGAAAATTTTCTCTTCTCCTTACCCTTCCTATAACTAGTGGCCCTAATAGTATATTTATTGGTCCTATTAATTTCAACTGAAGAGACACATTCTTCATCCTCAGAAACCATATCCTTACCCTTCCCTTTACCCCGAGCTTTGGCTCTAGGATTTGGTGATCTTTTAATAGAACTGAAGAAGGAATATATTGTTCTTTATCATAATATATATTCCATTCATCATCTATTTCCTCTTTCATCTACTTAGCATTGGTATCTTCATTATCATAGATAAAAATGGGGTTTGATAGGTCAAGGAGGGATTTGAAGTGATCATAAATCAACACTAATGATCCTTCATACAACACAATATTTTTATCTAGGTTCTTTTGATGATCCTTCATACTAACTTGAAGAGAAGACAATTAATTAAAAGGAATAGAAATCCTAATGTGATGCTTTAAATGATTAAGAACAAATTTGTGCCTTAAGGCCCTAGTAAAATACCCATCTAGGATTATGTAATTAATAATTACATTCAAAACTTGATTCCAAATCTGCTTAATCTTGCTCAGTTCATAGATTTTCTTTATTTCCACTCCTCTTGGTCTTTGATTTCCTCCTCTATTTTGGTAAATTTATGAACAAAAATCTTTGATTATTTGCAATCCTTATAGAACTTCTTTCCTTCCATCGATAAACCAGTACCCTCAACCACTAATTTATCATCTATGGTGAAATTCCTACCAAATAGAACAATGTTTCCATCCTTCCAACCCTTAGTAAAATTCTTAGTATAGTTCAAGTCCTAGCCATGGGTCTCTCCAAGTAAGGAATGAGACCACCCTCTTTTAGGATATTCCACACTTTATTCTTTCTTTTGACAATTTCAAAGTCCATGGGATCAACACATCTCCAATCTCCCCTTATATAATTCTCCCCTAGGATTTGATGCATAATGTTGGTTGTGGATTATTCCCTTTGATCTTCAACTTGCTGATTTAAACTTTGATGGATAACATAAATGAAACTCCAACTCTATCACCACTCCAAAGTCCACAAGGAAGAGGGCCAACTGACAAGGATCAAAGGATCCTTCTACTCTTTGAGCTTCAATTCTCAGGTGTGTGTACCCTTGACTCACTTCTATAAAGGAGTCTAAAACAATATTCCACTATATCTCATATAATATTGTTAAAGATTTATCAGATAATGTTTGTGTTTGTAGTTGTTAACCATGCAACTTCAAGAGGAAGGACCAGTGCCTTATCCCAGGGCTCAGATTCACCTAACTATATATGTCAACTGAATACCTCAAATCAAACACAATGGAATCCAAGGTAAGTGCTTTGCCTATTACCCCTTTCCCTCAAGCACAAGGACATCAAATTCTATACTTGGTTGCAAACTCACTGAATTCACTTAGGAGGCTTTAATCCTAACTTTGTTAGGAACTCAAAGATAAATTCAAAATACTCTTTGTTTACCATACATTAACACACTTTGTGACATTAACATATATGAGCTCATAGAAAAGCAAGAAGACATACACAAGATACAAGATTGGGATTCAAGAATTCTCATTAACACAATTAGGATCAAAATGCAATCAGAATGATACCAAGATCAGAAAAGTCACAAAATCAGACTTCTATTAGCATATTACAGTAAAAAAACAAGGACCAAAAGCAACAAGATTTTGGAACCCTTGCAAAATCAGAAATTCTACAACTTATACCCCCTAGTCATCTTGAAAATTTGCAACAAGCTACGGATGACTAGGGTTAGGGTTTCAACCACCCAACCTGCTAGAAACAGTCTAAAAAGTTATTACAGGGGCGGGAAACATAGTCAATCATCCAGAACTGATCCAGAATCATGAAATTCTTCTCTGCAAGTATAGGGGATCACAAAATTGGGCTCAAAAGGACACCCTACAACATGCCTTGAGCACACAACAACTATGGTACAAGCTCTGCAAATGATCCAACCACACCCTAGACCACACCGTAAATAGCAAACCAGTCATTTCTCACTGAACAGGGTCATTTCTGCAATGAATTCCATAAATTTGGTACTTTCAGTTTGCTGGAAGTTCTCAGAAAAATTTGAATTTGAACCACAATAGCTAAATCCCTGGCACCTGTAGAGAAGGACGGCCCACGTTCAAACTGAGACCAGCTTTAAAACACAGCCGTCTGATCAAACCTCCTTCACAGCTTTAAGATATTCCTCTAAGAGTGGCCCCACCATACTTAGTGAATTGGTGACAAAGGACCTTCACCAATTCACTAAACATTTTGCACTTTCCCTAAACACTTAGCGACTTCCCGACTACCATTCATGTAATCACCAGACAAACTAGTGAATCTTCTTATCTTTCCACGAATGCACGAACACATTAAATTTGTCAGCACCATCAGATTTTACAACTCCACCAAACCTCAGACCCCACCTAGGCCCGCCTGGTGCCACATGTCACTAAACCATTTGCTGATCCACACCCAGTCACTGGCAGAGGACCCACTAACCATAAGCCTTTGAAATGAATGGCTGGTGTAAGATCTCATGGCTCTGACAAATCCCATGCGAACTTACACCGGCCATAGGATCCATCCTCATCATAGACCCCTCTAACAACGGCCCCACTTCTAAGCACATCCACGTCGACCAATAAAAACTCAACATCTAGCACCACATGGCATCTTGTCGCATGATCGCATAGCTTGGAAATGGGCTATGCGAACATGTGATAGCCCGTGAACACTAACCATTACCGTAATTGCCACCACAACTGCCACCGCATGGAGTTGACAAAAAACATCAATTGCATGATTGCATAGCCCTTCAAAAGGCTATGCGAACATGTGGCTAACCGCCAGCAAACCACCGCCGCTACCTGCCATTAAGTTGCGGTCCCACCAAGCAAAACCACCTCAGCACCACGAACACGTGTCACCTGGTCGCATGATCGCATAGCCAAAAACTAGTTTATGCGATCATGTGATAGCCAACCCAAAGATGCCACATCATCACCTTTGGGACCACAGAATGGCAACCACCACTGCGAAGAGTCGGGACCCACGTGGACAGATGGCAAGCGGTCGCATGATCATATATCAGAAAAGTCTGACATACGGCCATGTGACAGCCTATAAGGACATGCCATCTGTCATCCCTCTGACACCGGGCCCAGGAAGATAAAGCTGAGAACCTTAGGAAAAATATTAAAATCACAGGGCACCCGAACTTAGGAAAAATAAAGGGACCCGCCGGAGAGAAAGACTAACTGTGAACCGAGGTGACGTGGAAACTAAAAAGGCACATGTAGAAGAGGTGCTTAAGTGACCCATGAAAAAAGTAACGCACGAAAATAATAAAGCTAGGGCACTTTTGAATTTTTAAACATAACGGCTAGATTCTGAATGTTTTGCCTAAGGTTCATGCCAGGGACCAGAAAAAACATTGCAGAGAGCAAGGGAAAAGACCAGGAGCCATGAAATTTTTTGCACATGCTAACACATAAGTAGGATAGAAAAAAATAGCTTCAAACTTAGGCACAAAGCTACCCATAATCTATGTGAAAGGTAGTTTCTATTTTGAGCCAATAAGGTGATTGCACAAGCAAAATGTTTAGAAATAGCACCTTGACAATATCCAAAATATATATTTTTTTCAAAAGAAAATGGTAAATTCATATGGACTAGGAGCCTCTTTAATTTCAAAACAGAAAAAAACTTTCTTAATCTCTTCTCTGGAGAGTACAGTCACAAGCAATTTTTTTTTATCTTCATTCAAGATTTTGGGAATAGCATCCAAAAGAGAGTTTTGAGCATTTCCATCCTAGGAATTATCAATAGTCAAGAGATTAGAAATGAAGTTAACCAACTCTCTACATATCTCATTTTCCTTCTGAATCCTGACCCCATTCTTCATGAGATGATCTATTCTATTTTCTACCCTTTGCTTAAGAGTAGATATGTGAAAAAAATGAGTCTTTTTTCTCCCAAAAGAGAGCCACTAAGTTTTGGATCTTTGTTTCTAGAAGTGATATTATGATACTTAACAAGAATATCATTCTCCCATGAGAGGTTATCCACTATATAGCCTTACTCCTATATTTTTCTTGAATTTCCTTTAGTTCTAGTTCTAGAATTCAACAAAGTTTCACGGGTGAGATTTGAAATTTTTGGGAGTTCAACCCAATAGTAGTCTATCCAATAAATATATTCATTTATGTATGTCAATTTATGTAGACAATAAGGTATAGTTAATCTCAATTAATAAAAATTAAGAAATTAAAATTAAAATGTTTTTAAATTAAGTATAAATATATGGGATAGGGTATTTACCTTGAAGAATACTAATTAAAAATAATATTGATACTATAAAATATATATTTATCAATACTTAAAAAATAATATATTGGGTATGTCATTATTTGATTATTAAAATAGAGTCAGATTTATTACATGTCAATCTCAAACAATTCATGGTGAATCCCAAGAAACAAATATGTAATCTATAGGATAAAAAGATTCTTTAATTTATTTCATTGTAATATTTTATATATAAATGTACGTAATTTTTTTAACTTACTTCACTACAATATTCTATATCTAAATGTGCATAAGGATGACAATATTTAAAAACCTTTTGAGGGAGTTCATTATATTTTCATGGTAATTTTCTCCTATATCAACCATTTTGATACACTAGCTTTACTTGTCCAATTATTTGAAGATTCCCCTCTCAAACATGTAGACAGACTACATGTAATATTAATTTGATATTTCCTTCAAAGATATAAAATAATTTTTTGAAAAATAATTTATTATATATTTTATCATGCGAGCTATTTTCACTTGAAAAAAATTTAAATCTTTCAATGTTGGAAATTAACTTCTTTTATTTTAATCATTTCATTTCTTTGAATTAGTTAAATAATTAATCTATATTGTAAACTGGTGATCAATGGTAGAAAACCACTTTACACATAGATTGGAATACCAAATCTGGTCTGTAGGCCGTATTTGATTTGTACAACCCAAAAGAATGAAGGGATATAAATGCAAGATCTATCTTACAAGAAGATTTTGGGTATTCCTTATGTATGTAGAAATGTATGATTAGAAAGAACAAATATATGTTATAACTAAGATAATAAAAAATAATAAATAATAGTAGATCTCATCTAATATAAAAAAATAGTAGATGTAAGATATGAGAGTAATAATTTATGAGAGTAATAATGTGTGTACTTGAAGATAAGAGTGAAAAATGACTCATTTTTATGACTAAAGGAGTCCTGAAATGATCCGATTTCTAGATCTGACAGACAGTGACCCAAAAGCTAGAATTATGCAACTTTAAGTTTTACTCTAGGAACATGTTGATCTTGGCCAAACATGTACCAATTATAAATTGAGTTTGACCTATACTAGATATGAACAAATTCATAAGTTGAAGGGTAGATTTGTTTAGATCTTTTGGTTTTATATTCATGTGAAACAACAAACAATAACTTTAGCAGACATTGATGAATTGTCTTCAAGACTTGAAGCAGTGTTCACCCTTATATATTTTCTATTGACCTCTACCTTAACAAGAGTTCAATATGTCTATATAGTGGGGTGCTATGTCACCTAACAAGAGTTAGATTGTTTTTCCATCTAAAAACTAGAAGATATAAAAATCTAGATACAAATGGCTAACAAGTCCATGTGTACTCTAGTTGGGGCGGGACAATCATTGTTCAGAGGGAGTCATTCAAGAACCTTAAAATTATAGATGTATTACATATGTTAGGAATGGGCATGAATCTAATTAGAGTATCTAATGATAATGAAATTTGGGTCTCAATCTAACAATTATATCTAAAAAATATGGATTGAATCTTCCAAACACAAGATTGTCAAGTGTGGGACAAATGATTATAAGTCATATAATTATTTCTATTTCTATGAAACATTATTTAGAATAGTTATTTTCCTTCATTATTTAATCTTCATCTCAATTAGTTAATCTTCTACAAGAGTTCTAAACTATCCAAACTCTATATTATTCTTGTTAAGAGTTTACCAAGCTCTTGTTTGGCTAGTAATAATATAGCTAATATAAGTATTGACTGGTTACAACTAATCCTGTCCAAGTCACTAATAATTTTTTTAAGCTCACTTAACAAGATTTATACCTATTTATTTTATACCTTATCATGAAGAAAGATCATCCTTGGATCAATAAAGTAAAATCTATAGTCAATAGAGGAACTACAAAATCGATGAGCCAAGACTCGACATTTTCAAAAAGGGAATTGGTCAACCACATTTAAACCTGTCATATAATAGATCATCAACATGGTAAGAATTTTATGGAAGGTTACCTTGACAATTATGATTGGATAAACCAAGGGTACCATCTTTAGTTTTCAAAATTTCCTGCATCACCTATAAGATTATTTTATTGTATAGGTTATTTCTACATGGATTAATTTTTTTTAACCTCTTTAATTGTTCATGCATATTTTAAATACAATTCCAAACTTATTTAAATAGCATTCAATTATTAATGATATTTCAAAATATATTTGGAGAGATATCATTATTTTCTTATAGAATAAGAGATAACTCGGGACTCTTTTCAAACATTTCTAATCAGTTAAACTTTAGTTGAATTGATCCCAAGGTGTTCACTTTAGGAAAAGGTAGAAAATAGTAGATATAAATTTGGGTTTTTAAGATGGTCAATTAGGTTATTTTCTATGAGATTTAATGATATTAACATTGTTATAACTTAGTTACTATTTTCAATGTTTATTTTATTCAATTTAATGGTCAACTCTAATGGAAAATTGTAAAGATTGCATTTTTATTTTCTAGTGCGATGTTTACTTTTTGAAGTAGAAAAATAATAATTATTTTTATTCAAAAATTATTTTAATTGAAATATATATGGACTACTCTTTCAAATTAGAAGCTTAAAGAAAATATATTGTTGTGGATAAAAATTCGATAGTGATGCATGAATTAATAGTTGTGAGTTATATAGAATAATAATACAATGTGAGAAATGATATTTTAAAGTTTCATGTTTGAACATGAAGAATGATTATATTAATGCCTTAATTTTTAGATGTTTTTAAATTAAATACAAATTATGCATGATTTTTGTTTGTATCTTGTCATTGTGGTATATTTTGTTTAGAGATCAAGGTTATATTTGTTAGCATGAATAGTGATGGTATTCCTATGGGGAAATATCATACTAATGAAAGAGGCATGCTACATTTGTTATGTCTTGCATTCATGAATATTTTTTTTCATTGATGGCAACATATGCCATTGACTGGATTGTTCAGGAGGCTACACAAGAGGTTTTAGAGAATTGTACAGATACCATAAAAAGAATTAGGACATGAAAACTTAGATGAAGACTCATCATGATGTGCTAAGTGACCATCTATGATGGCACACTCTTATGAGTTAATTGGAAAGAGTTATGACTAGTTTACTGACAACTATTTCTCAGGAGATAGAAACTATGTTTTCACATAGTTGATTACAGAACTTTGTGGATAGCACACATGATTGTTTAAGTTATGATGTGGTAACATAAGTTCATGTTGGAAATTGGCTTGAGAGATTATTGTGATCATATGGTGTCATGATCATACAGGTGGCATCATCTTGTTGGCATTAAACAGAATTGCCACTAGTGACAACACTTATTTGCATTCTGGGTGCAAACCGAGCAGACAGTGCAAACCGAGCAAGTTAGTACAAATCGAATAGGACAGTGTAAACTGAGTAACATCATGTCTACCGAGTCACCAGTATTTACCAAGTTTAAAACCTACCGAGTGATCAGTATGAACCGTGCCTTCACTTCTACTGAGTGCATGACGATGCCGAGTAATGCAGTAGACGCCGAGTATCAGAAAGTCACCGAGTTAGTTTGTAGGAACCGTGTAACCATACTTGGGCCGACTTAGTAGCACATATGTTTATTTGTCAAAGCTGACTTTGTAATTGTAATTGTAATTAATTGTTTAAGACTTGTATATAAACAATGTTGTAAAAATGTCAAAAATGTAAGAAGCATATATGTGAAAAAGAAAGAAAGGCAGAGATAAGCGAATTACAAAGGGCTTCAGCAGTATAAGGAACAGAAAAGACAAATTCATCACAGAAGGTGATCAGTACATCAGCGAATCTCAATCAGCAATCCAGTTGCAAAGCCAGAGATCTACTGTTTCATCCTAACAGGTGAATCAGTACTAAATCCTTTAACCGAGTAGACTTAACAGTCTTTTGTAAAATCTCTTTACCGAGTGCATACTTCTTTGTATGTTTTGTAAACCCTTTAACAGGGTGTATTTAGCAATCCTTATTGCTCCTAACAGGGCAGATCATCAGAAGTGATCAAATTGTAAGCATTAACCGGCCAAATTTATTCTGCAGTATTAAAGCTTTGTGGGTTTCATCCCCACCCCAGTTTTACTTTCTTTTTGGAAGGTTTCTGGGTAACCAAATCTATGTGTCATTATTGTGAATGCATTTAAGTTTCATGCTTTCTGTATGCAAAGGTTAAAAGTAAATTACATGTTAAATTGAAAGAAAATTTGGAGTTACTGATTCACCCCTCCCCTCTCAGTAACTCGGTTAATTCCTGAATATTTCCAACAATTGGTATCAGAGCAGCATTGGTTCTCAAGATAAAGCTTAACTAGCTTGAGCAAAGATCCAGGACAATGGAGGTATTCAAACTGAACAAGGTGATTGAAAATGATAAGCTAGATCTGGAAATGGCCATAGCTAAACTCAAAGAAGCAAAAGAACATCTTTCCCAATCCCTAAGAAGAAGGAAGGAACTTGCAAATCAGATGAATGATCAGAATTACATTGAAGAAAAGATTGAAGATCTTTTTCCCTCAAATAACTCAGATGAAGCAAACAATGTTGTCAAAGAACTCCTAGAAAAGAATGGGTCTTTGCAGGAAGAAGTGAGAAAATTAAAAAGAGAACAAGAGCTACACTCTACAAGATTCTGTGAGATCTTGGAACAAAGAAACAAGTTGAAAGATGAATTAGATGGAAGGAACATTGAAGTCCAAAATAAAACCCTTTAGCTAGAAAACCTAATTGATCAGATCTCTCATACAAATGAGGAAATTCTGAATCTAAGATCAGAAATAGAAAGCACAAGAGAAGAACTAAGATCTGAAAAGGAAATCAATCTAAGATTGGTGGATGACCTAAACGCTGAAAAACAAATCAATGAAGGAATGCTGAAAAGTCAAGAAGACTTGAATCAGCTGTATGAGCGAAATCTTCATAGGCAAAAAGGAAAAGCAGGACTTGGATACAAAGGAGAAGGCGAATCTTCTAAGCAAGTTACTCAAAGAAATCAAAAACCTACTTGTAATCATTGTGGTAAAATAGGACATACTTCAAATAAATGTTGGAACAATGAAAAAGTAGAATTCAATGAAAAATGTTACAGCTGCAATCAACCTAGTCACAAAGAAAATAAATGCAGGGAAAAACCAAGATTCAAAGGTAATTGTCACAAGTGCAACAAACAAGGTCACAAGGCATCCGAGTGTAGATCCAAGACATTTAATCCAGCAGAACAAATTATGAAAGCAATGTTTGGACGGGACTACAACACCTGGTGTAGATGTCATTACTATGGAGAATATGGACACATTGGCATGAATTGCATAAAACATCATCTAAGGAAAAGAGATACTACCGTAAGATGCTTCAAATGCACTAAACTAGGTCACATAGCCAGAAACTGCATGAATGCTAGTGAAGTTGAAGATGGAAAGAAGAATGAAGCAACTAAGGTCAGGAAACAGGTGAGACAAAAATGGATTCCTAAATCTACCGAGCAATCCAGTCCAAGTAATGGAATGGATGGCTCTACCGACTCAAACTAAATTTCCAAGAAAGCACTGGAACTGTATTCTCATAGACCAATCTCAAGTAGTTCCAGAACCGAATTAATAGAAAGATCTAAATCAGGATACAAGATGCAGTAAGATCACAGGGAGGTCGGTATCAGTCTTTACCGAGCGAGGTCGGTATCAGTCTTCACCGAGCAAGGTCGGTACCCGTCTTTACCGAGCGAGGTCAGAGCAATATGAATTCTCAAGTTCACCGAGTTGCGAAGTCTTTACCGAGCAATTAATTCTTAGTGGGTGACAGTCTGTCAGAATTCATACCCTAATTTGTACTTAGCATTAATGACAGAGTTATAAACAAAAAGCAAGTAATCGAACTCATTCTTCACCGCGAACCTTTAGCACTTTGAGAGCAAAAAAAAATTTCAAGAGCAACCCAGCGATTCAACACTTTTGCGAAAGGAATTTTCTGTGAGCTACCATGGCATCATCCAGCACTTCAGCGAAGAAAGGATCTGATATGTTAGTCCAAGGGGAATGGAAAGCACCAGATTTCAAGATCGTGCCCGCAATTGCAGCAGCCCTAGATCCGAACGGAGCTCAATCTCAGATTCCTCCTAAGGTACTACTTATTAACGATATCTGCAATCATTTCAACTATTTAATTCATGAAATGGGGAACCTAGAATTAGATACTGTGTGTGGATGGTATTCTGAAACCCGAGCACAAACATCTAGAAGATAAAGGTTTAGTTCACATTGCACATCTACCTCGAAACTTTTGAGATAAATGGGTTAGATACATTCTCAGCCGTGTACATGATGGCAAGATTTGGCTTGAGCAACCCATAGAAATCACAAAGAAGATGATTCATCAAATCACTGGTCTTCCCATGTTGAACAAAGCAAAAACTACCAAAACCCTAGGTCGGACGGAACTAGAGAAGAAAACCCTAGCCGAGTGGGACGGTAGAGGCATGAAAGTTAGCAGCATTACCGATGCTGAACTGAAGTTTGGTACACACATCATTGCCCATAAGATTTATAGTTCTAGTCGACAGAATAGTGTCTCCTGTGAAGCTATTGACCTAGCATACAAAGTGGTCAAGAATAACTTAACATTTGACCTAGCAGACTTATTGTTAAAGTAGTTTAACAAAAACGTGGAAAGCATTCAAACTTCCAAAAACAATCCATGTAAGTTTGGATCCTTATTGGTCTGTTTATTCTTCTATGTTCAGAAATTCTTCCCTTCTAAAGGAAAAGTTGTATGGAGAAAAGATGTGCCAGCCCTTTATGAAATAAATGAATACATCTCAGAAATGGGTGAAAATTTTGAAAGCATCATGGATAATTATTTTGAGTCTTTCAAAGAGAAAATGAATGACAGATTCTGGATTCCACAGAAGCTGGTGGAAGATTACAAGGATGACATTTGTTTTATGGTGGATTGTGATAATGTATATATTCAAGCAGCTAAACCGAGGACTGTATATGTAAAACCTCTTCCTTATGAGGTAAATATTGATGAAACCAAGAATATCATTGAAGCTCTTCTTAATCAGCCTGTCAATCCCAAAGCTCCATATTTTGGAACATATGATGAAGCTAAGGTAAGAATTGAACTAAGCATAAAGCTTCCACAAGCGGTAAACAAAGGAAAGAAGAGGATAGCCAAAATGCAAATGATAACTGAGGACAAAGAAGAAAAAGATGAAGAAGAAGAGGAAAAGGATGAGAAAACAGAGGAACCAGAACTTGCAAAGAAGAAAGGAAAGGTATTCATCACTAAGGCACCTAAGCCTCCCACTGCTGTATTTATAAGGAGAAATGCAAGAGGCAAGGCAGACAAGGCAAATAAAGACATAGTATTCAAAAGGCCTCCTCTAAACCTTCAAGAAAAGATCAAACTCTTTAGAGACGGATCAGGATCTGGAGTAAGTAACATAAAATCCTTTAAATATGAAACCAGATCGGAAATAGAACAGAAGGAAATAGAAGATGCTGTTATTGAAAAGATGGGATAGTGGAAATACTCTCCTGAACAAATAGCCCCACAGGTTCCAGTAGTTCTATTAAATCCAATAAAAATGAGATGGAGCAATGCAAAGAAAACTGTGATAGACATATTCGATCAAACCCTGAGACAGTTAATGCCGAGCTTGAAAAATGATGAAGTAAAGAAGGCATTAAAAGAAAATGAAAGTAAGATGACATTAAAGTTCAATACTTGTTTGATTTTGATCAACAATATTGAATCGGTTGTGAAGGCTGCAAATGCCACATGGAAGAACATATACCACCTTCACCAACCGAGTATTGAAACAGTCATAATAAAAGATATTGAAGATGACAGTGATGAACAAGAAGAAGACACTGAGGTAGATGATACTGTGAGGATAGTAGCAGAAGTCATTGCATCCCTTCCTACCTCTCCAGTAAAAGTTTCTACATCCATCCTGGAGACACCTTCAAGCATGGTTTTGACAACTTCAGCATTTGTCTAATCATCTTTAGCAACAATAGAAGCAACTATCATTTCTTCTACCGAGTTGCAGTCTCCCATTTCATCAAGTTTTCCAGCAGTAAGTTTTCCAGTTTTTGAATCTTCAAGTGTAAATATTTTAAGTTCTCCAGTAGAAAGTATACCAGTCTCTATAGCTAGCCCTACTATATCTACTATCACTACTACCAAGGCATTAAGTACAGATAAGCCTAAGGCTCTACCAAGTATAAAATTTTTGGGTAAGAATGTAGTAGAGGATATAGATTTAGATGAAGAGATAGAAATTCCAACATTAGATTTTGCAAATCTATCAGCGGACCAAATGCAAAATATAGGTGAGATCCTCCAAAGGAAAGCAAAACAAAAGAAGCTTAAAGAGGAGAGAGACAAGGAATATCAAATCATCAAGGATGCTAAGGACATTTTGTCTGATGCATTAGGTATTAAAGTAGACTCCTCCCAACATATTTTGCTACAATTAGCAGAAGCAGTTAATAAATACAATGAGGATTCATCTGGGACAGAAAAGTTAGTTGAAAGAGCTGAGAAGAGATTCAACAATAAAGTGCTTGAGCACATTGCTCAGCACATAGCTATTAACCAAGTAGAATTATCTTCAGTTTTGTCAAACATTGAATCTATCTATTCGAATGCTACCTCTCTTTTGGCTAGATTGTGCAATATTGTCGAGTTCACAAAGGATGTTAAGGATAAAATGAATAAAATGGATGAGGATATGAAGATTAGCATACAGAAGCTGCAACTTGAACCAAGTTCAAGCTCTGCTCATCACATGAAAATCTCACACCTATCAAACATGCAGTCTGATCTACTAAAAGAAGACACAAGGATCCGGTCCACACTGCTAGACATCCAACACTTGATCCTTCCCATCATGAATACAATGTATAAGCACATTGAACATTCCAAAACATTGATTCATGACAATCAGTTCTCTATAGCAGATCACATGATTGAACTCTCTGCAGAAGTCCAAATTGCAATCCAAACATGTAAGATTCTGCAAGAAAGTTGGGACAGAACCCTAGCACTAATAATGAAGGTACATTCTGATTTTCTATCAAATTTTGGATTCTCTCTGTAAATAACTTGTATATACACCTTTGGCATTATCGTCAAAAAGGGGGAGATATGTATAGAGGGAGATATATGTATAGAAGAAGATTTGTATAGAAACAGTTAGCACATTGAAAGGGGGAGACAATGTATAAAGCTCTATAACAAAGATAAATTTTGAAAAATCAAAATAAAACTTAGCATGATTCATGTATATAAGTTTTGGCCAATAAGTGTTTTTGTCACTAATGCCAAAGGGGGAGATTGTTGGCATTAAACAGAATTGCCACTAGTGACAACACTTATTTGCATTCTGGGTGCAAACCGAGCAGACAGTGCAAACTGAGCAGACAGTGCAAACCAAGCAGACAGTGCAATCTGAGCAGATAGTGCAAACCAAGCAGACAGTGCAAACCGAGTAGACAGTGCAAACCGAGCAGACAGTGTAAACCGAGCAGACAGTGCAAACCGAGCAAGTTAGTACAAACCGAACAGGACAGTGTAAACTGAGTAACATCATGTCTACCGAGTCACCAGTATTTACCGAGTTCAAAACCTACCGAGTGATCAGTATGAACCGTGCCTTCACTTCTACCGAGTGCATGATGATGCCGAGTAATGCAGTGGACGCCGAGTATCAGAAAGTCACCGAGTTAGTTTGTAGGAACCGTGTAACCATACTTAGGCCGACTTAGTAGCACATATGTTTATTTGTCAAAGCCGACTTTGTAATTGTAATTGTAATTAATTGTTTAAGACTTGTATATAAACAATGTTGTAAAAATGTCAAAAATGTAAGAAGCATATATGTGAAAAAGAAAGAAAGGCAGAGATAAGCGAATTACAAAGGGCTTCAGCAGTATAAGAAACAGCAAAGACAAATTCATCACAGAAGGTGATCAGTACATCAGCGAATCTCAATCAGCAATCCAGTTGCAAAGCTAGAGATCTACTATTTCATCCTAACAGGTGAATTAGTACTAAATCCTTTAACCGGGTAGACTTAACAGTCTTTTGTAAAATCTCTTTACCGAGTGCATACTTCTTTGTATGTTTTGTAAATCCTTTAACAGGGTGGATTTAGCAATCCTTATTGCTCCTAACAGGGCAGATCATCAGAAGTGATCAAATTGTAAGCCTTAACCAGCCAACTTTATTCTGCAGTATTAAAGCTTTGTGGGTTTCATCCCCACCCCAGTTTTACTTTCTTTTTGGAAGGTTTCTGGGTAACCAAATCTATGTGTCATTATTGTGAATGCATTTAAGTTTCATGCTTTCTGTATGCAAAGGTTAAAAGTAAATTACATGTTAAATTGAAAGAAAATTTGGAGTTACTGATTCACCCCTCCCCTCTCAGTAACTCGGTTAATTCCTGAATATTTCCAACACATCTATGGCGTATGCATTAGCAAAGACCTATTTGAAGGCCAACTTGGAACATGTTTCAATTAATATGATATGTAAGCTTAATTGATCGATCTAAATGATTAATTGATGTAACTACAATGTTGTAACATTGTAAGAGGTGCCCTATGCACCTTTGCATGGGTCTATTTATTTTTTATAAATAGGATTTATCCTATGAAGGATGACTTTGATATAATTGTTGTAACTTGTATTTATGGATAGAAATCATTGGAAAATATGTGTGGTACTACATTTGAGATATGCAAGGTGAATGTGATATTAAGGAAGCATAAGATATTATTTAAAAAAAATATTTGTGCACCAAGGCACAAGTTGGAGCTTGCTCGACAATGATTAAAGGTTGGAAGTAGTTTCAAAATAGAATTATCTCAGACTTGAAGTTGCAAGGTTTAGAGAACCTATGTGTGGCTTTAAATCTCAAATCACTTGATTGAGTTGATGTATTGTACACCCTTAACAGTTTAATTTCCTTTAACAGGGTTGGACTCCTAACAGGGTTGATTCCTTTATTGGGATCACATTGTAAAAGGCTCCTAATAGGGTCTTTCCTTTCACCAAGACCTATCTATTGTAATGGTGTTGGAATATCGGCTCATTACTTGGAAAGATTTACCCATCATAGGAGAGGAAGATCTTGAAACACTTGCTACTACTGAAGAAGAAAGGAAAAATTTTGTATGCAATGTTGTTGCAAAGGTTGCCTTGGTTAATGCACTATATGATGGTTAATTCCTAGAAGCCAGAGATCTAACAAAAGTAGGTGAGATTTGGAAAAGACTAATTGCACTCTATGAAGGAAATGAATACACTAAGAGAGATAATTTGTAGAATTGGAGAACAAAGATGGAGATAATACAAATGAAGGATGATGAAACAATAAGGATGTATGTTCAGAGGGTATCTGAATGTGTGATTAGAATTAGAAACAATGGAGACACTTATACAAAAGATGAAGTCATAGCTAAAATTATGAGATATGTGACTCAAGCCTAAAAACCCAAAGTTCTTTCTTTGGAGTAGACCATACCACAATACAAAGACTTCACCAAAGAAATGTTAGTCTAGTTGTTAGCCCATTTTCCAATCATAGAAAAATCTTATGAAAATGGCCTATTTCTTGTAAGTTTCTCTGTGAGTGTCCTACACTATGTTCTTCAATGTGTCACCTTGCCCCAGTCCAAAACACACGTGCTAAATTGCAAAATCTAGAGAGATATCCGAGTTTTAGGGTCTGCAAGAAACATAATTTCACAATCTACCTAAATGTTGAAAACCCACAATGTTTTTGAAATTCCACGATGTTTTTAGTTTGTATGAAAACCTTCATTATTTTTGACCCTATGCTTCCTATTTTGTGCACTTGTCCTTTGGCATCGAAAACTCTGTGTGTTTTCGATCTTCCGCTGTGTCGAAAACCCTATGTTTTTTTGACCTCGTAGTTTCTTGTTTGTGGTGTTTTCCCTCAGCTGCATAGGTTTGACATGGATGGTGGGTCTAGGCTCTTCTTGACTGGCTATCACATGGCTAGATGTCAAACTTTTCTGACATGATCATGCGACCGCTTGCCACCTGGTCGTGCTGGTCCCAGTTTCTGTTTAGCTGCATGGCAATTTTTTTTGCTTTGGTGTGCAAGTGCAATGATGGGGGGATAGATGGAATATTCTTATTGGCTGTCGCATGGCCGCATGTCAAAATTTTCTGACATGTGATCATGTGACCGCTTGCCATCTGTCCGCGTGGGTCTCGGTTCCTAGCAGTTAGTGGTTTCTTTTTGGTTGGTCTGAGGTGATGATGTGGTGGCTTTGGGTTGGCTGTCGCATGATCGCATAGCATTTCTCTTGGCTATGTGATCATGCAACTAGGTGACACATGTCCGCGGTGCTAAGGTGGATTTGTTGTTAGGCAGGCCCGTGTTGAAAGCTTTTAATCAAACGGTCGGCACATGATCTTAAGGAATATTCCCACCCCTTCCACTCATGCACCATTCATTGATCTAGCATCTTCTCTGTGCGATGCAAGTGGGACCATCTACCATGTGGTGCTTAGTTGCTATGTTCCTATTGGTCGATGTGGATGTGCTCAGAAGTGGGGCCATTGTCAGAAGGGTCTGTGACGAGGATAGATCTAATGGTCGGTGTAAGTTCTCATGTGATTTGTCAGAGCCATGAGATCTTACGCCAGCCATTCATTTTCAAAGGCTTATGGAAGGTGGGTCCTGTGCCAGTGACTGGGGATGAATCGGCGAATGGTTTAGTGACATGTGGCCTCGGGCGGGCCCAGTTGGAGTCTAGTGTTTGGCGGTCCAGATAAAAAGGTTGCGGTGCTGATAAGATGTAGTCTTGTCACTGGTCCACGAGATGATTTGGTGGTTCCCCAATTCATTTGGTGACTTCGCGAACAGTGGTCGTGGGATTTCTAGATTCTTTAGCGGAGGCAGGGTGTTTTTCATGAGTTGGTGAAAGTTCCTTTGTCACCAGTTCGCTAGATGACTTAAAGTGCTATTTCAACACGTGCAATCATGTGTTCATAGGATTCAACTATAGTTAGGCCTTTCATTCCACGACTGGGATTTTGCCTTGTCGCTAGTTCATGGAATGAAACCTGTGGTGCTTGATGAGTTAGAGGATCTAAAGCCCGAGAAAGATGATGAGATCTAATGGTCGGGACTTATTGTTGATCTCCGATCGAATTAGGACCACCAATTCACTATTGGCACTAAGACTTAGCCATTGGTTTTCAAATTTGAATCTCAGAGACATTTCCAGCGACCACTAAGGACTAAAATTGATGATAGAGGGGGCCAGAGTTGGTGAGATTGATCTTCTCCACTGTTCCAGTGTGGTCCACGGTGCTTTGAGTGATTGCAGGGATTTGTGCCATGTGGTGATGGGCAGTTTTTGTTGGCTCAAGGTGTTTTGATGGTCTGATCAGTATGGTTTGTATGGTAAATTTATGATCTTCCTGTCCTTCTCAAAGATTCTTCTCAAGTGCGAAGATCATTCTTGTTGCTGACAAATTGGTGCTGGTTTTCCCTCCAGCAGTGTTTTTGAAATTTTGTTGAAACCCTAGCCCTAGTTATTTGTAGCTTGTTGCATTCTCTCTGAGAATTCCAAGCCAACTGTTGGTATAAGTGGCAGGTTGTTCAATTTTGTAAGGGTTCCATCTTCTACAAAATTTTTTGAGGAGAATTGGTCCCAAGTGAGGGGTCTTTTTCCTGTAGATTTCTCCTTCTCTCTACATATAGAGTGTTTTTCTCTTCATTGCTGGTTCAGAGAATACAGTGCATGTTGTAATAGAATTGTGTTATGTATGAGAAGTGAATATATTCTTACTGTTACCAAGCTATCTCCATTTGAATTCTGAGTCCATTAATCATATATCAAGGGTGTTTGATTTGTCTATTTGCATTGCCTAAGTGTTTGCAAGTGGAGTTGTCTTCGCAGGGACAACTGGTTCAGAGTTAGTGTTCATGTATGTATGAGCTGAGGTGTCAAGGATATTTCATGCTTGTCTTCCAGTGGATTCTGGTTAATGTATTCTCTGTTTATAGGTCTCTTCTAAGGGGAGGGTTAAAATCCTTTGAGTGGATAATAACATACTTAAATACACAGGTGGGTGCTAAGTTGAGGTTTGGTCATGGTGTGTGATTGATGTTAGGCATCAACACATTGGTAATATTATTTTTTGATTTCATAGCTATCCCTTGCAATATTGTATTTGACTCTATGGACCATTAGATAAGGCACTGGTCTATGTGAGACTTAGGGTATCTCTGGGGTCCCTTCTATCCATTCAAATCATTTCCATCTAGTTCCACCCTTTCCCTTTCTTGCTGTTAGTATAGGTCTCTAGCTTTCAATCTCATTCCATGCAAGTAGGGCTATTGCATGAGACTTTCTATCATTGGGGTACAAGTTACCTATAGGATATTGATTTCTATTCCACATTAATTTGTCTACAGGCCTTTGGTTTGTCATGAGGTGTCTTGAATGTGCAGATAAGGCAATACCCACCTAAGTGAATGTGGAGCTCAAAGAAGAAGGAGGATTTCTCTCTATCCTCATCAATTGATTTGTTTTTCTTGTCAAGCTTGAGTGCCTAGCCTGTGTTTCAACCCCAACTATTTGATTCAAGCTTGGTCCTGCAAGGAAAAGAGCCAACACCAGTTAAACTAACTACCTTTGAGACTGCAGAGCTAAAGGATACACTATGTAAGGTCGAGACAACATTTATAGAAACTACACATAGAAGTGGGCCTATTGAAGCTAGATCTAATCAAGTAAGTAAGAACAATGAAGATCTTAGATAATATATTGAAGAATGGAAAAAGATTCAAAGACTAGACAATCAGGTGGATGAGAAGAACATTGCCCTGATCGCCAGAAGAGAAATGAAAGGAAATGGTAAGTTTGAAGGGAAATTACCCTTAAAATGTTTGAATTGCAATAAGATTGGTCACTTTGCATCTATATGTCCAACTAGAGTACCTAAGAATAGGCCTAAATATGGAAAATACAAGAATGATAAGGAATTCTACTATGCTATTGATGGATTTGAAGATTTAGATGATGAATTAAATCATGTATTGGATTTTGTTGCTATCAAAGAAGAGGATCCTATCCATGAAGACAAAGCCTTAGTTTCTAATATTTATAAGAAAACTGATTGGATAATAGATAGTGTATGTTCACATCATATGATTGGTTATAAAGCTAGATTCATTCAGCTAAATAAGTTTTATGCTGGTGTTGTAAGATTTGGTTACACTACTGGGTATGTGCAAGATCATGAGGGGCCAAAAAGTGGCGATGTCAGTTCAAAACTTTGAAAATGTAGCTGATGACTTTTTTTTTCACCCGAATTTGATAAAATGAAAAGGGTATCTTAAGGAGATCATCAGCTTTCTATTGATATAATTGCTATCAAATTTTAAATTCGGTAAGTAATTATTAGTTATTTTCTAATTGAGCTACCTCTAAAGTGTTGATTTATATACTGATTGAAAAATGACTATAACTTCGAGATGGTATAACATTTTTCAAATCTAAAAAATGCATCACATTCTATGCTTCGCCTACTATAAGGAAAAATAAATAAAAATTGAATTTTGTAAAGTTTTGAATGAGTTAAGGTGGTCAGACACAGGAGTTTTTTTATTCTGAAAATGTTGCAGCAAAAAATTCATAATTAATTTTTTTTTGGAATAAAATTATAAAAAAATATGTGTCACATCCAGGCATGAGTCTACTACTTATATATAAAATTTTATAATAAAATATTATCATTTGATTATGATTAAGGTGGTCAGACATACCCCTACATCTTTTTTTTTTCTTGAAATTTGTGTACTGCTGCATTGAAATCTATACTTTTCACTAATCATATTAACATTTTCTCAAAAAGGGCCTAGTAGTTTAGAAACTACATTCAATTTTCTATAGATTCTATTCTTACAAATTTTTGATATTAGGTTCATAGCTAGTTGAAATTTTCATGTCAAGTTGACTAACCCTGATTTGCTGATTTTTCATTGCCACTTAAGGGCATAGTTTGGCCCCTCATGATCTTGCACATACCCTACTCCTAGAATGATTGTTGCTAAAGGATCAATTACTTTAAATGGAAAGACTAATACTAATGACATAATATTTGTGGATGGCTTAAAACATAATCTATTAAGTGTTGGACAGCTTATGGACAAGGGCTATCACTTATAATTTAGGGATGTCTATTGCTCTAATAGAGGAGCTAATGGAGAATTGATCACATCTGGTACTAAGACTAGAGGTAATATATTCTCGTTAAACTCTACTAAGGTTAGTTGTTTTATTGCAAAGATTGATGACAAAAGGTTATGACATAGAAGGTTTTGTCATATCAACTTTCACAACATGGTAAAACCATCTAATTATAGTGCTATCAGAGATATACCTAAGATTGTGAAACCAACCAATACTACATGCAGAGAGTGTGTCTTGGGAAAGAAAACAAGAAGCAACTTTACAAGAAAAGGATAATCGACAAATAGAAAGATGGAACTAATTCATACAAATCTATGTGGACCTACTCATACCAAGTCATACTTTTGAGATGTACTTTATTGAATTCACTGATGACTGCTCTAGAATGATGTGGATAGGATTCTTAGAGAAAAATTAGAAGCATTTGATACTTTCAACTTTTATAAGGAAAAAATTGAGAATGAGACAGGCTTAAAGATAAAATGTTTAAGATTAGAAAAAGGTGGATGATTCACTTCACATGAATTCAATACCTTTTTGAAGAATATGGTATTGTGAGGCAGACATCAGCACCTAGAAAACCACAACAAAATTGTATTTCTCAAAGAAGACATAGAATAGTTCTTGATGTTGCAAGAACAATGTATTTAGAAGGAAAGGTCCCACATATGCATTGGAGAGAAGAAGTCAACACAAATGTATATACAATGAGTAGAGTAAAAAAAATAGAAGGTACATACAAGACACCATTTGAGCTATGGTATGGTACGATGCCTACTGTTAGTTGTTTTAGAATTTTTGGAAATAAATAATACATAAGAGAGATCAATGTATAGGAAAATTTGATTCTAGAAGTGATGAAGGATTATTCCTTGGAAGCTAATTAAAAGTGTTAATGTGAGAGTAGTTGAAAAAAATTTCAAGTTATAGAAAAATATTATCGCCCTAACCCCTATGAGATTTCTTTTTAAAACATGAGTACAAATCAGAACAATATACATATAATAGAACGTGAGAATGAAGCATGATATGATGGTTTGGAAATTGATAATGGCATAAGTGTGGAATTAAGGGAACAAAGAACACCCAAATATATTCAAAGAAATCATCCTAAGGATCATATCATTGGTGATAGTAGAAAAAGAACTAGAACAAGATTGCACAACAAAGAAGAAAGGTCACAATCTACAAATTCCATCTGCTTGATTACTCAAGTAGAACCACAGTCCAAAGAGAAGGCATGAAAAGATGAATCATGGATCATTGCCAGGAAGGAAGAACTAGAGAAGATTAAGAAAAATAACACTTTGGTATTGGTTCCAAGGCCTAAAGACAAAAATATGATTGGTACCGAGTGGGTATACAAGAAGAAGATGAACGAAGAAGGAATTGATGTTAGAAACACAACACGATTAGTATGTAAAGGATATTTACAACAAGAAGGAATATATTTTGAAGAAACCTTTGTACCTATTACTAGAATTGAGGCTGTCAGATTATTCCTAGCTTATGCTGCCCATAAAAATTTCAAAGTGTGTCAGATGGATGTCAAATAAGCTTTTCTTAAAGGAGACTTGGAAGAGGAAGTATATATTGGGAAACCTGATGGATTTCCTTTACCAGGGAATGAAGATCAAGTTTGCAGATTGAAGAAAGTTATGTATGGATTGAAACAAGCACCAAGGGCTTGGTATGAAATATTGGATAAGTATCTGATTCTGTTGGAATTCAAGAAGTGAAATGCTGACAACAATTTTTACCTAAGAATCACTGAAGAAGGTACCTTGATTGTTGAAGTTTTTGTTGATGATATTATATTTAGAGGAAATAATGATATGAGAAAAAAGTTTGCAAAAGAGATGAAAAGTGAATTTCAAATATATATGATTCCGGAGATGAAATTCTTCCTTGGATTGCAGATCAGTCAAATTAAAGAAGGGATATTCGTATCTCAAACCAGATATCTCAAAGAACTATTGAAAAAGTTTGGTATGGATGATAGTAAACCTGTCATAACTCCTATGTTAACTAGAAAAAACTTTTATTTGGAAGATGAAGAAAAATAATGTACCTCAAACAAGATATAGATCAATAATTGAAGGTCTTCATTATCTGACACATACTAGGCCTGATATAGCCAATGTTGTTATCATTGTTGTAAGATTTCAAGAAGATCCTAAAGAATCTCATCTTATGGTAGTAAAAAGGATATTTAGATATCTTAAGGGCACAATTGAGTTTGGTCTGTGGTATGATAGATGACAGGATTTTACATCTCATTCCTTCACTAATGTTGATTGGGCAGGGAATGTAGATGACATAAAGAGAACTAGTGGATGAGCATTCTTCCTTGGTAAACAATTGGTTTCTTGGCTTAGAAAGAAGTGCGACTGCATTGCTCAGTGTACTATAGAATCAAAATATGTTATAGAAACAATCACTTGTACACAGATCATATGGATGAAGCAAATGTTGAAGGACATTGGATTTTGTCTAGAAGATTTAGTCACTATTCATTGTGACAATACTAGGATGGTAAATATGTCAAAGAACCCTGTTATACATTCAAAGACAAAACATATAGCAATAAAGTATCATTTCTTGAGAGACAAAGTAGTAGAGAAGGAAGTAAAGTTAGAATATGTGAGTATAAAGGAGAAAATAGCAAACACTTTCACAAAACCTCTGCCAAAGGATACATTTGAGGATCTAAGAGGTAGGCTAGGGGTCATGCCCTAACCTACCCATGAGTAATTGATGTTGGAATTGCATTAGTCCAAAAATATTAGAACACTATTTCATTCTCTAAACTCTATGCTTGATGCTTCTCCTATGGGCACATATATATATTAAGATGAGTTACTCACAACTCTTGGAGACACCTTTTCCATTCATGTCAATGAGGGAGATAATGACACATGAAAAATAGTATGAAAGGATCATGAGGATTTGATGATTGATGAAGAGGATTTGAAAAGATGTCCTAAGGAACCATCTTTGATCGCACACTCTTTTTAGCTAATTCAAAAGATTTATGAGTGGTTTACTAGCAGCTATTTCTCAGGAGATAAAAACTATGTTTTCACAAAGTTGATTGCAAGACTTTGTGGATAGAAAAAATGGTTGTTTAAGTTATGATGTGCGAACATAGGTTCATGTTGGACACAGGAGTGAGATCTTATTGTGATCATATGGTGTCAGGATTGTACAAGTGGTGTCGACTATGGCATATGCATTGGAAAAGACCTATTTGAAGGCCGAATTGGAATACATTTCACATAATATGATATACAACCTTAATCAACATATATAAATGATTAATTGATGTAACTACTATGTTGTAACATTATAGGAAGTTCAATGTGTATCTTCACATGGGTCCATTTTTATTTTTTAAATAGGATTTATCCTATAAGCCCGACTTGAATATAATTGTAGTAACTTGTATTTAAGGATTGAAATCCTTGGAAAATATGTGTGGTATTGCATGTACGAGATGTAGAGGTTAATGCAATCTTAAGGCTACATTGGATACTATTCTAAGAACAATAGTTTTTCTCTAAGGCACAAGGTGGAGCTTACTTGGCAGTGATTAAAGGTTGTAAGCAGTTTCAAAACATAATTATCTCAGATTTCAAGTTGCAAGGTTTGGAGAACCTGAGGGTAGCTTTAACTCTTAAATCACTTGAGTAGGTTGATGTATTGTACACCCCTAACAGGGTAATTTCCTTTAATAGGGCTAGACTCAATTCCTTTATTAGGAGATCAAATTGTAAAAGGATCCTAATAGGGTCTGTCCTTTAACTAGGACCTACATATTGCAATACTCAGCTCCTAACACAGTTAGAACTCTTAACATGATTATTATACCTATAATGCAGATATTTTTGGGTAGCATCCCCATTGGGGTTTTTTCCCTTAATAGTGTTTTCCTCGAGAAATAATACTGGTGTTCATGTGATGAAGGGTGCTCCCCTTAATACCACAAACACATAACAGAAACAGAGAAACCACAACAATATGCAAGAACAGAAAATTGGCTTCTTATTATCTCCACAAATGTGGAATTACAAACTTTTAGAATTACAATATGCAAAGCCACATGGGCATTCCCTTACAATATTTTGTAGGACAAAGCCTTGAACTATTACCCAGATCTACAACCCAGAACTATTCTGAACTGCCTAAGACAATAATACAGCCTTCCTTATATAGGCAATTATCCACCGCCTGGGAAGGTTCCAGAATTTTAGCCAATAAGGCCGACCAAACTTAAAATTATTTTATTTTACATTTTATTACATCATAGTCGGCTCAAGATAACCTTTGAAACCCGAACAAAAATTTTGAAGAAAATTATTTTTCGCCATTTCAGGTGGCCCAACTTCCGAAGACCATAAGTCATCACCAGTTGACCCGCTCGGCCACTATAACCCCATTTCGAAAATGCCACGAAGTGCTCTACAGGTTTGACTAGTGCAAGCTCCCATCACGCAAATTTTCGACCTCATCCGGGGCCTCTAAAGCCTTCAAAACTGAGTTCAAAGTTTCTGTACCCTGCTGCCAATACCAGAAATCTTCAATATCTTCTAATATACACTTGATCTGGCAATGAAACTTTACTGGCAGACTTATATGACCAAAATGAACCTCCAAGAAAGAAATTAGATCATTCTGAGCACATACGAAAATTACCAAAAATAGTAACTTTCCATAAATAGCAGCTCTGCACAAAATAACCCTTATTGAATTCAAAAATAGAAATATTTTTGGGTGATGCAAGATTGCTCTTACACCCAGGATGCTCCTGCATCAGACACCCAGGGTAATTTGAGAAGTGACCCTGTCACGACTCAGGTGTGCAGAGGAAAACCAAGACGGTTAACCTCCTCCTTTGTTATCCATGATGAATCCTCAATAGGTCATCCTTTCCATTTGACCAAATACTCTTCATATGTCTTGTTCCTTGTGCTTCTGCCAACACGACTGTCCAATATGTCTTCGATCTCCTTGATATCTGAACTGGTTGCTGGAATACTCCACTGTGCTGCTACAACCTCATCTTCAACACCTCCTTCATGATACTCCGTCAAATCTGAAATGTTAAACACTGGTGAAATATTCAGCTCAGTAGGCAATTCTACCTCATATGCATTTCCTGAATCATGTTTCTTCAGTATCCTACATGGTCCAAACTTCTTCATTTTCAGCTTGTTATATGTACCAACTGGAAACCGCTCCTTCCGCAAATGAACCATGACTTCATCACCAACCTGAAATTCCTTATACCTCCTTTTCTCATCTTCCTTATCCTTAAACTGCGCATTCATCTTGTTAATATGTTTCCTCACCTCCTCATGGATGTTCTTCAAGTGTTCTGCAAAATCTTCAGCTTCAGCACTACTTATTTCTCGTTTATCTATCTTTCTCAATTCAGATGCATTTCTTGGACTACTTCCATATATAATCTAGAATGGTGATTTACCAGTGCTCCTATTGATAGAATTATTATATGCAAATTCTGCCTGTGGTAAAATCAAATCCCATCCTGTTGGCTTATCTCCAACCAAACATCTCAGCAAATTTCCCAAACTCCTATTCACCACCTCTGTCTGTCCATCAGTCTGTGGGTGATGTGATGAACTGAACTTCAAATCTGTCTTCAACTTCTTCCACAATGTTCGCCAGAAATACCCAACAAACTTAGTGTCCCGATCTGAAACTATGGTCTTTGGCAAACCATGAAGTCTCACTACTTCTCTGAAAAACAATTCTGCTACATGAACAGCATCATTAGTCTTCTTGCAGGGAATGAAATGTGCCATTTTTTAAAATCGGTCAACTACCACAAAAATTGAATCATGTCCCCGCTGAGTCCTCGGTAAACCAAGAACAAAGTCCATGCTGATATCCTCCCAAGGCTTCTCTGGTATAGGTAATGGCTGATACAACCCTGTATTCTGCTTCACTCCTTTCGCCATCTGACATACTCTGCAACTCTGTACAAACTTCTTCACATCTTGCTACAATTCTGGCCAATAATAATTCTCACCAACCAAAGCAAGGGTTTTATCACGACCAAAATGTCCAGCCAATCCTCCACTATGCTTCTCCTTGATGAGATTCTCCCTCATAGAACTTCGTGGAATGCACAACTGACTCCCTCTGAATAGCATATCATCCTGGATGATGAAATCCAACCATTTTGTCCTGTCTAGAGTAACAGGTTCTGTACAAGCCTTCCAAGCTTCACCAAAATCAGGATCCTCTGGATACAAATTCTTGAGTTCCTTGAACCCAACCACTTCAATCTGCATTTCTGTCAGCAATAGTTGCCTTCTGCTAAGAGCATCTGCAACCCTATTAGACTTTCCAATCCTGTGTTTCAAAACAAATGTATAACTCTGCAAAAACTCAACCCATTTCAAATGCCTTTGATTCAATTTTCCTTGACTATTCAAATATTGCAAAGCTTGATGATCAGTATACAAAACAAACTCCTTAGGAAGCAGATAATGTCTCCACTTCTTTAATGCCTGAACTATAGCATAAAATTCCTAATCATAAACAGAATATTTCCTCTTGGCATCATTTAACTTCTCACTGAAATAAGCAACAGGTTTACCTTCTTGGCTCATAATAGCTCCTATTGCAGTACCACTAGCATCACAATCTACTTGAAACACCTTATTAAAATCTGGAAGTGTTCAAATAGGTTGTTCTGTAACTTTTTGTTTCAATAATTGAAAACTCTTTTCTGCTCCTTTAGTCCACTTAAACTCTTTTCTATCCCCTCTCATTGTTTCAGTCAAGGGTCCACAAATACTGCTAAAATTTCTGATAAACTTTCTATAAAAGCTAGCTAGACCATGAAAAGATCTTACCTCAGTAGCACTCCTTGGAGTAGGCCATTCGAGGATAGCCTGTACCTTCTCTGGGTCCATTTTTAGACCTTCTGCTGAAACTACAAATCCCAAAGACACTAACTCTTTCTTCACAAAACTGCACTTCTTCAAATTAATCAACAATTTCTCTTCTCTCAACTTCTCAAATACCATACGAATATGCATCATATGCTCATCCAATGTCTTACTAAAGATCAAAATATCATCTAGGTAAACAATGACAAACTTACCTAGAAATTCTTTCAGAACCTCATTCATGAGCCGCATGAAAGTGCTCGGTGCATTGGTTAGCCCAAAAGGCATGACTAACCACTCATACAGTCCTTCCTTTGTCTTGAAGGCAGTCTTCCATTCATCTCCTTCTCTGATCCGAATCTGATGATATCCACTTTTCAGATCTATCTTTGAAAAATACACAGCTCCACTCAAACAGTCCATAATATCATCCATTCGTGGCAATGGAAACCTGTACTTGATTGTGATCTTGTTTATTGCTCTGGAATCTGTACACATCCTCCATTCTCCATTCTTCTTTGGTGCTAATACCACTGGTACAGCACAGGGACTCAGACTCTCACGGATCAATCCTTTCTGTAACAGTTCATGTACTTGTCTGTTCAACTCCTCACTTTCTGCAGGTGTCATTCTGTGTGCTGCCTTATTCGGCAAACTCCCTCTTGGGATCAAGTCCATCTGATGACTGATCTTCCTGACTGGTGGTAATCCATCAGGCACGTTATCGGATACAATATCCTGAAACTCATTCAACAAATCTACAACTTCTACAGGAACATCTTCTACTTCCTCTTTACCAGCTTTTGGAATTAAAGCAAAACATACATGCTCATGCCTCATGCCATCTAGGAAATTTCTTCCATCAACAAAAGTTATCCTTGCATTACCACATACCTTTTCTTCAGTCTCCTTCAATGGCTTTAGCTTATGCCGCACTCCATCCTTTGTCAGGGAATAGGTATTCGCACGACCATCGTGTACAACACATCTGTCAAACTGCCATGGTCTACCCAACAACATATGACATGCATCCATAGATATGATATCACACAATACCTCATCTTGGTATCCGCCAATCTTGAACTTCACCAAGCATTGTTCATTGACCATGACCTTGTGGTCATCCTGTACCCAGGCAATCCGATATGGATGTGGGTGTTTCTGTCTCTTGAGCTTCAACTTTGTCACCATCTCTTCTGACACCAAATTGGCAGTGCTTCCACTATCGATAATCACATCGCAACATTTACCTTCACACTTGCACCTGGTGCGAAACAGGCTCCTCCTTTGCTCAGGTTCATTCTCACCACTCAACAGGACTCTTCTGTTAATCAACGTTTCTCCTCTTTCAGCATCTTTAGAATTTGATGATCTGGCATCTTCATCTATGTATGCAATTCTGGCCTGGCCTTCATTTCTCCTGTCTGTTCTGCCTTGGCGCTGAGGACATTCAAATGCCCTATGACCTTCTTCTCCACAGTGAAAACATGTTCCACGGAAGCCACCTCTTCCAGATCCTTGTCCTCTTCCTCTTCCTCTTTGATCTCTATTATTCTGATCATGGAAGCGATTGGAATTATTTCCACGCTGATTCTGACTGCTACTGGCCTCATCCTTCTTTTTCAGATCTTCATTTCAGCCACCATATGACCGTCCACCAGATCGTCCACCGCGACCTCTTCCGTTTTGTCTGCTCTCAAACTTCTTGTTCAGCTTTTCCTCTACTTTTAGGGAAAACTTGTATGCCTCCTCAATACTGTTCATTCGAACCAGATTCAGCTCCTCCTGAATGCTTGGCCTTAACCCATTAAGGTATCGGGCAACTTTCTCCTTATCAGCTTTTGCATGGCCTGTTCTGATGAGAAGTCGATAGAACTCCTCTGTATACTCCTGAACAGATCTTCTTGCTTGCTTCAAAATTTGCATTTTCTTTAGTAGATCAAGCTCATAATCAACAGGAATGAACTATCACTTCAATTTATCCACCATCCGATCCCATCTTGTGATTTTATCTTTCCCTCTTCTATTTCGCTCCAATTGAATTTCTTGCCACCAGATCTTCGCATGACCTTTCAGTCTGGCCTTCGCAAATTTGACCCTATCAGGATCCTCAACATCTTCATACTCAAAATATTCCTCACATTCATTGATCCAGTCGATCAATTCCTCTGGGTTAAGATTTCCAGAAAATGTAGGAACCTCAATCTTAGGTCTTTTCCCAATCTTGGAAATCGCCCAAAAAAGTCTTTCTTCCTCATGGTTCACAATTTCAACTTCTCCTTCTTGATATTCTTCTTCGACTTCATCCTCGCTTTCATCTCTGACATTAAGATTCATTCCTCTGCGAATCTCTTCTTGCAATGCTCGCACTTGTCTCTGCAGCTCTCTAACCTCAGGTGTCACAGCACCAGGTCTTCCGCCACGTTCTCTTCGTGGAGGCATTTTCGCGATGCGCGCTGAAACCCTAACCACGGTCCTGGTGCAAACTGCCTCACAGTCGACGATCTGTTTACACACTCAAGAAAACCTGCTCTGATACCACTTGATGAAGGGTGCTCCCCCTAATACCACAAACACATAACAGAAACAGAGAAACCACAACAATATGCAAGAACAGAAAATTGGCTTCTTATTATCTCCACAAATGTGGAATTACAAACTTTTAGAATTACAATATGCAAAGCCACATGGGCATTCCCTTACAATATTCTGTAGGACAAAGCCTCGAACTATTACCCAGATCTACTACCCAGAACTATTCTGAACTGCCTAAGACAATAATACAGCCTTCCTTATATAGGCAATTATCCACCGCCTGGGAAGGTTCCAGAATTTTAGCCAATAAGGCCGACCAAACTTAGAATTATTTTATTTTACATTTTATTACATCATAGTCGGCTCAAGATAACCTTTGAAACCCGAACAAAAATTTTGAAGAAAATTATTTTTCACCATTTCAGGTGGCCCAACTTCCGAAGACCATAAGTCATCACCAGTTGACCCGCTCGGCCACTATAACCCCATTTCGGAAACGCCACGAAGCGCTCTACAGGCTTGACCAGTGCAAGCGCCCATCACGCAAATTTTCGACCTCATCCGGGGCCTCTAAAGCTTTCAAAACTGAGTTCAAAGTTTCTGTACCCTGCTGCCAATACCGAAAATCTTCAATATCTTCTAATATACACTTGATCTGGCAATGAAACTTTACTGGCAGACTTATATGACCAAAATGAACCTCCAAGAAAGAAATCAGATCATTCTGAGCACATACAAAAATTACCAAAAATAGTAACTTTCCATAAATAGCAGCTCTGCACAAAATAACCTTTATTGAATTCAAAAATAGAAATATTTTTGGGTGATGCAAGATTGCTCTTACACCCAGGATGCTCCTGCATCATCATGTGTATGTGTGTTATTGCAACATTCACTTTTTCAGTTCAGTGTTTTGTTATAAGCAATAAGTTTGAAGTTAATGTTTAAGTAATTTTGTATTGACATCAACTGATTCACTCCCCCCTCTTAGTTGATTGAGACATTGTTATTCTTACAATATTCACATGTGTTTTTTACTTAAAATTTATTAATGATATTTAAAAATATATTTAGAGAGATATTAATTTTTTTCTATAGAAAATTACATAGTCTATTAGATAAATTAAGATTTCATTGAAATATTTCTAACCTATTGAATTGTAGTTGGATTTATGGGGTGTTCACATCAAGGTAAAGGTAGAATGTAGTAGATGATGATCTAGTTTGTTAAGATGGTCTATTAGATTATTTTTTATCAGATTATTAGAGATTTTTTTTATTACAACATAGTTATTATTTTCAATATTTATTTTATGCAACTGAATAATCAACTCTTGTAAAAAGTAAACATTGCACTTTATTATTTCTTGGGTGATGTTTGTTGTTTTAAACATAGAAAAAGGTTAATTATGTTCAATCAAAAATCATTATAATTATTCTTTTAGACATGTTATTTGGTTGGAATTACTTAGATAGATCTTTTCTCAAGAAAAATATAAATATACGAGAAAGGAAAGGATATTCTTTCACAATTTCTTTAGTTCTTATTTATTATTCTATGAGTTTATAATGAGTACATATTTGTGCAAGAATAAAAGATTTTGTTTTCTAGTAAAATAAAAACTAAAGTATTATATTTATAATTTTAAAAATAAACTAAATTAACTAACATAGTTTGGATAATACTTATTATTTTTGTGAGATTTTTAGATATTTAAATTTTTCATTTTGAATATTGAATGCAAAGATCCACAATGAATTCCTTGGGTACTCAAGGACTCTAATAATGGGCCTTCTTTTGTGATAATGAATTATATAATAGAGTTAACAGAGTGAACTCAACCTACCCAAGGGAAATAAGTTTCCTTCAGTGTGAATAAATGAAATATTATTAGTCTAGCCAAGAAATGGTAATATACCAAACTATCAAAAACATTAACTGGGTTGTCCTAGAAGTGGTACATTTTTTATCTAGGTAATTGATGGATGATGTGGTCAACCTAACTTGGATCAACAATATCACTTACAAATAGCTTAGGTTGAGCCTTATTATAATTATTGACAATATTAGAGACTAGAAAGGTTATGATGATGAGAATATTTCTCTTTTAAGAAAGGGAAATTCTAAGAAAGGCTCAAAAAAAGGGCCTAACTACTAAAGAGAGAAGAAAAAGAGAGAATTGATCAAAAAAATAATTCTAAATGTAATTTACATTGACAATATACCAATCAATGTTTGAATAGGATAAACAGTAACAATAAGAAGAAACCACAGAAATAACATTCATGAATTATCTTCAAGGCTTAAAGAAGAGTTCACTTTTATAACCTACCTATCTATCTGATGCAGGAGCATCCTGGGTGTAAGAGCAATCTTGCATCACCCAAAAATATTTCTATTTTTTATTTTCAATAAGGGCTATTTTGTACAGAGCTACTATTTATGGAAAGTTACTATTTTTGGTAATTTTTATCTGTGCTCAGAATGATCTAATTTATTTCTTGGAGGTTCATTTTGGTCATATAAGTCTGCCAGTAAAGTTTCATTTCCAGATCAAGTGCATGTTGGAAGATATTGAAGATTTTCGGTATTGGCAGCAGGGTACAGAAACTTTGGACTCAGTTTTGAAGGCTTTAGAGGCCCCGGATGAGGTCAAAAACTTGGGTGATGGGTGCTTGCGCAGGTGAAGCCCGTAGAGTGCTTCATGGCATTTCTAAAATGGGGTTATAATAGCTGATCAGGTCAACTGGTGATGACTTATGGTCTTCGGAAGTTGGGCCACCCGAAATGGCAGAAAATAATTTTCTTCAAAATTTCTGTTCGGGTTTCAAAGGTTATCTTGAGCTGACTATGATGTAATAAAATGTAAAATAAAATAATTCTAAGTTTGGTCGGCCTTATTGGCTAAAAATTCTGGAACCTTCCCAAGCGGTGGAAAAATTGCCTATATAAGGAAGGCTGTATTATTGTCTTAGGCAGTTCAGAATAGTTCTGGGTAGTAGATCTAGGTATCGATTTGAGGCTTTCTCCTACAAAATGTTGTAAGGAATGCCCATGTGGCTTTGCATATTGTAATTCTGAAAGTTTGTAATTCCACATTTGTGGAGATAATAAGAAGCCAATTTTCTATTCTTGCATATTATTGTTGTTGTTTCTCTATTTCTGTTATGTGTTTGTGGTATTAAGGGGAGCACCCTTCATCAAGTGGTATCAGAGTAGGAGTTCTTGAGTGTGTAAACAGATCGCCGACTGTGAGGCAGTTTGCACTAGGACCGTGGCTAGGGTTTCAGTGCGCATTGCGAAAATGCCTCCATGAAGGGAACGTGGTGGAAGAGCTAGTGTTGTGACACTTGAGGTTAGAGAGCTGCAGAGACAAGTGCGAGCATTGCAAGAAGAGATTCACAGATGAATGAATCTCAATGTCAGAGACGAAAGCGAGGATGAAGCTGAAGAAGAATATGAAGCAGGAGAAGTTGAAATTGTGAACCAGGAGGAAGAAAGACTTTTTCGGGCCATTTCCAAGATTGGGAAAAGACCTAAGATTGAGGTTCCTACATTTTATGGAAATCTTAACCCAGAGGAATTGATTGACTGGATCAATGAATGTGAGAAATATTTTGAGTACGAGGATGTTGACGATCCTGATAGGGTCAAATTTGCGAAGGCCAGACTGAAAGGTCATGCGAAGATCTGGTGGAAAGAAATTCAATTGGAGCGAAATAGAAGAGGGAAAGATAAAATCACAAGATGGGATCAGATGGTGGATAAATTGAAGCGACAGTTCATTCCTATTGATTATGAGCTTGATCTACTAAAGAAAATGCAAAGTTTGAAGCAAGCAGGAAGATCTGTTCAGGAGTATACAGAGGAGTTCTATCGACTTCTCATCAGAACAGGCCATGCAGAAGCTAATAAGGAGAAAGTTTCCTGATACCTTAATGGGTTAAGGCCAAGCATTCAGGAGTTGTTGAATCTGGTTCGAATGAGCAGTATTGAGGAGGCATACCAATTTGCCCTAAAAGTAGAGGAAAAGCTGAATAAGAAGTTTGAGAGCAGACAAAATGGAAAAGGTCACGGTGGACGATCTGGTGGATGGTCATATGGTGGCCGAAGTGAAGATCCAAAAAAGAAGGACGAGGCCAGTAGCAGTCAGAATCAGAGAGGAAATAATTCCAATCATTTTCAGGATCAGAATAATAGAGATCAGAGAGGAAGAGGAAGAGGAGAGGGATCTGGAAGAGGTGGCTTCTGTGGAACATGTTTTCACTATGGAGAAGAAGGTCATAGGGCATTTGAATGTCCTCAGTGCCAAGGCAGAATAGACAGGAGAAATGAAGGCCAGGCCAGAGTTGTACATGTAGATGAAGATGCCAGATCATCAAATTCTGAAGATGCTGAAAGAGGAGAAACGTTGATTAATAGAAGAGTCCTGTTGAGTGGTGAGAATGAACCTAAGCAAAGGAGGAGCTTGTTTCGCACCAGGTGCAAGTGGGAAGGTAAATGTTGTGATGTGATTATCGATAGTGGAAGCACTGACAATTTGGTGTCAGAAGAGATGGTGACAAAGTTGAAGCTCAAGAGACAGAAACACCCACATCCATATCGGATTGCCTGGGTACAGGATGACCACAAGGTCATGGTCAATGAACAATGCCTGGTGAAGTTCAAGATTGGCGGATACCAAGATGCGGTATTGTGTGATATCATATCTATGGATGCATGTCATATGTTGTTGGGTAGACCGTGGTAGTTTGACAGATGTGCTGTACACGATGGTCGTGCGAATACCTATTCCCTGACAAAGGATGGAGTGCGACATAAGTAAAGCCATTGAAGGAGACCGAAGAAAAGGTATGTGGTAATGCAAGAATAATATTTGTTGATGGAAGAAAATTCCTAGATGGTATAAGGCATGAGCATGTGTGTTTTGCTTTAATTCCAAAAGTTGGTAAAGAAGAAGCAGAGGATGTACCTGTAGAGGTTGCAGATTTGTTGAATGAGTTTCAGGATATTGTATCTGATAATGTACCTGATGGATTACCACCGGTAAGGAAGATCAGTCATCAGATGGATTTGATTCTAGGAGCCAATTTGCCAAACAAGGTAGCACACAGAATGACACCAGCAGAAAGTGAAGAGTTGAACAGACAAGTACATGAGTTATTGCAGAAAGGGTTGATTCGAGAGAGTCTGAGTCCCTGTGCTGTACCAGCGATATTAGCACCAAAGAAGAATGGAGAGTGGAGGATGTGTACAGATTCCAGAGCAATAAACAAGATCACAATCAAGTATAGGTTTCCATTGCCACGAATGGATGATATTATGGATTGTTTGAGTGGAGCTGTGTATTTCTCAAAGATAGATCTGAAGAGTGGATATCACCAGATTTGGATCAAAGAAGGAGATGAATGGAAGACTGCCTTCAAGACCAAGGAAGGACTATATGAGTGGTTAGTCATGCCTTTTGGGCTAACCAATGCACCGAGCACTTTCATGCGGCTCATGAACAAGGTTCTGAAAGAATTTCTCCGTAAGTTTGTCATTGTTTACCTAGATGATATTTTGATTTTTAGCAAGACATGGGAGGAACATATGATGCATATTCGTATGGTGTTTGAGAAGTTGAGAGAAGAGAAATTGTTGATTAATTTGAAGAAGTGCAGTTTTGTGAAGAAAGAGTTAGTGTATTTGGGATTTGTAGTTTCAGCAAAAGGTCTAAAAATGGACCTAGAGAAGGTAGAGGCTATCCTTGAATGGCCTACTCCAAGGAGTGCTACTGAGGTAAGATCTTTTCATGGTCTAGCTAGCTTTTACAGAAAGTTTATTAGAAATTTCAGTAGTATTTGTGGACCCTTGACTGAAACAATGAGAGGGGATAGAAAAGAGTTTAAGTGGACTAATGGGGCAGAAAAGAGTTTTCAATTGTTGAAACAAAAAGTTACAGAACAACCTATTTTAGCACTTCCAAATTTTAATAAGGTGTTTCAAGTAGATTGTGATGCTAGTGGTACTACAATAGGAGCTGTTATGAGCCAAGAAGGTAAACCTATTGCTTATTTCAGTGAGAAGTTAAATGATGCCAAGAGGAAATATTCTGTTTATGATTAGAAATTTTATGCTATAGTTCAGGCATTAAAGAAGTGGAGACATTATCTACTTCCTAAGGAGTTTGTTTTGTATACTGATCATCAAGCTTTGCAATATTTGAATAGTCAAGGAAAATTGAATCTAAGGCATTTGAAATGGGTTGAGCATTTGTAGAGTTATACATTTGTTTTGAAACACAGGAGTGGAAAGTCTAATAGGGTTACAGATGCTCTTAGCAGAAGGCAACTATTGCTGACAGAAATGCTAATTGAAGTGGTTGGGTTCAAGGAACTCAAGAATTTGTATCCAGAGGATCTTGATTTTGGTGAAGCTTGGAAAGCTTGTACAGAACCTGTTACTCTAGACAGGACGAAATGGTTGGATTTCATCATCCAGGATGATATGCTATTCAGAGGGAGTCAGTTGTGCATTCCACGAAGTTCTATGAGGGAGAATCTCATCAAGGAGAAGCATAGTGGAGGATTGGCTGGACATTTTGGTCGTGACAAAACCCTTGGTTTGGTTAGTGAGAATTATTATTGGCCACAGTTGCAGCAAGATGTGAAGAAGTTTGTACAGAGTTGCAGAGTATGTCAAATGGTGAAAGGAGTGAAGCAGAATACAGGATTGTATCAGCCATTACCTGTACCAGAGAAGCCTTGGGAGGATATCAGCATGGACTTTGTTCTTAGTTTACCGAGGACTCAGCGGGGGCATGATTCAATTTTTGTGGTAGTTGACAGATTTTCAAAGATGGCACATTTCATTCCCTGCAAGAAGACTAATGATGTTGTTCATGTAGCAGAATTGTTTTTCAGAGAAGTAGTGAGACTTCATGGTTTGCCAAAGACCATAGTTTCAGATCGGGACACTAGGTTTGTTGGATATTTATGGCGTACGTTGTGGAAGAAGTTGAAGAAAAATTTGAAGTTCAGTTCATCACATCATCCACAGACTGATGGACAAACAGAGGTGGTGAATAGGAGTTTGGAAAATTTGCTGAGATGTTTGGTTGGAGATAAGCCAACGGGATGGGATTTGATTTTACCACAGGCAGAATTTGCATACAATAATTCTATCAACAAGAGTACTGGTAAATCACCATTCCAGATTGTATATGGAAGTAGTCCAAGAAATGCATCTGAATTGAGAAAGATAGATAAGGGAGAAATAAGTAGTGCTGAAGCTGAGGATTTTACAGAACACTTGAAGAACATCCATGGGGAGGTGAGGAAGCATATTACCAAGATGAACACACAGTATAAGGCTAAGGCAGATGAGAAAAGGAGGTATAAGAAATTTCAGGTTGGTGATGAAGTCATGGTTCATTTGCGGAAGGAGCGGTTTCCAGTAGGTACATATAACAAGCTGAAAATGAAGAAGTTTGGACCATGTAAGATACTGAAGAAACATGATTCAGGAAATGCATATGAGGTAGAATTGCCTACTGAGCTAAATATTTCACCAGTGTTTAACATTTCAGATCTGACAGAGTATCATGAAGGAGGTGTTGAAGATGAGATCACAGCAGCACAGTGGAGTACTACTCCATCTCAAGCGCACTTAACTACAGAGTTTCCTTCATGATTAAATCCACTTTGATAGAACCACCATTTGCAAAACCTTCACCAAGTGTTTTTCCTTATGAACCCTTCTGCAAGAACACTCGGTGAAGGTTTTAAAATGTGGTTGCAAGCAAAGTGGGTTTAACTATGGAGGAAATTTCATAGTTAAGTGCACTCGAGTTGTAGTACTAGGATGGGTGACCTCCTGGGAAGTCTCAGTGCTTCACTCCTGAGTATCACCTAGATCCAATGACTGCTAAGTGTTCCAATCATTCTCATGAGCAATGGGTTCATGTGAGCCACTACTCATGAAACATAGGTTATATCACAATTTGACTTACTGTAGAAAATATGTCCTACTTACATGTAAGAACCTAAAGTATGTTCACCTAAGATCAAAACTTTCAAAGTTTTAAAATTTATACAATATAAGCCAAGTTGTTCCTTGTTCGTAGTTCAATGAGTCATGAACTCAATAGTCAAACAATAAGTTAAAACATTTACATAGTCAAAAATAAAATTAGTTGAAAAATAATCGCATCTTAAATTCTGTCAAAGACTCCTCCCTCGATTAAGGGCTACGATTCATGGATTTAATCGGCTTCGCTACGCGATACGACTTTGAATGCGTAAATTTAGCGAAACCTTACTAGTATTGCTATAAATATATGTCTCCCTCTGTAAATGCCTCATACACTTGTCTTGGATTTCGTATCTGTCTTCATACAGTAGTCGATTATTAAAAGCTCTCAGTCTCCAATATGGGGAGTTTGAAGGGCATGAAAATAAGCCCAGTGCTTGTTGTTCTCTTGTTTCTCTTTACTGTCCGTGTCTCTGTCCGTGTCTTTGCTATTCTTTTGTACGATTCCTTGCTTTCGTTTCCCACAAATGTTTAATTCAGATCGTCTTTGTTGTAAAGCATCAAAGGCAAGCAGAACTGTGGCCACCAGTTGGATGGTTTTATTCTTGAAATCACTGTAATGTCATGTTTAAGGCAAAACTCGTTATTTATCGACTTCAATGCCTTAAATTTGATTTGAGTAAAGGTTTGAAATATACAAGGAGATCTATTTCAAGTCAGAATCTTGAAGACAATAAACTATTGCTGGGAAGAAAATGAGATGCCAATTGTTTAAGTGTAGATATAGATATCCGAACATCAAATGCTGAAGTATAGAAAAAGAAAACAATGATAATAAAAGCATAAAGCCCTATGCTTGGACGGGAAGAATGATTGCGTTGATGTTGATGCAATAAATATTGGATGTTTTTAATTTTAAAAACCTTTACCTTTCTTTTTATTTTATTTTTGAAGCAGAAAGTGTAGTCAATATTATGGCGTGTTGAGGTCTTATTCCAAGATAAAATATACCTTTGCATAAGTGTTTAATATCCATGGGATTTATTTTCTTTTCGTTTGAAACTATTTTTAAGGGCTATTGATACATTGGAACATTTTCACTTGGATCAATCTCTAGAAAACATATGTAGAAGATCAAATATCGCTTTGGATTAGGCAAATGTTCTTGCATTTATCATTGGATGTATGTCTTGTAAATATTTTCTTCTTGGATTTCTATCATATATAAATGACTAATAAATGAAAAAATACTTTTGAATATCTTTAAATGCAAGTGCACTTCACAATAAATCACATAAATAAGTCTTTAATTAGCTCAATGATTGTGTGAGCTAGACACTATTGTGATCTAAAATACCATGCTTGTGTAGGTTGCAACTAACCAACTCTAGGCTTGGCAAAAAACCACATGCATAAGTACATGGTTCATTTTCTATAATACTACAATAACTAACAACCTATGATAGCTTATTTCTAACACTACTAGGCAACCTACAAAAAACTACCTAACAACCCCTACTTGTAGTAACTATAACAAACAACTATATAGACCTACTCTTAATGTAACAAACACATCTATCTATTGGTCATCTTATCATAGAAAATAGGATAGATTATTTTAAAATATCAAATATATCTTTTATTTAATATGTATAGAATTATCGTCACCATATTACTCATATGCATACACTCAAATATTGACTATACATCCACCTTTTCTCTTGAATGCGGTTGTCCTGACCAAGAAAAAGACATAGTGGTAACAAAGCACATCAACAAAAGACACCCCAAACATATAATATCTTGCAATGGCATACATGATTGGTGTGGGTCCTATAGAAATCAATTAAATTTTTGGTCAAATGGATTGAAAAAAAAGTGAGTACATTTGTCCTTCACAACAATTGGAAACAAAGGCTTAACACCAATAAAATAGAGAGTCGGGGACTACCAGAAAGAAGAAACCTAACCACATCATAAATGAAGGCACCAATAAAAATAATTGCGTGAGTTAAAGGTGAGAAAAAGACTTAAAAGTAAACATATTTGTAGATGACACAATCTATTGCGTTAGAAATGCTTTGGTTGTGATTTTGACATAGAGGCTTCTTGAGAAACATGAGAGGCAAGGAAAGAAGAAAATGACGTAAGTAAACATATGAATTTGTACTTGCAAGGTGGGATAACACATCATAGGACAACATGAGGTAAGAAAACTAGACGTGGGAAAGAAAAAATATAATAAATCCATCGTATTAACCCTAATACTTGACATTTGAGAAACTAAAATTGTGGGAATAACACACAAAAGTTATGTTAGAAATATTTAGAAGGACATAATGTCATGACTGCAATAGCATGATTGGGAAAGAGATAGTGGAATGAAGTGAAAATATTGGAATCATGTACATATAAAATTAACTCCTTACGAAATTTGTTTAGTGGTTTTTAATTTTTATACAATTTAGTTGGAAATGTGAAAATCTATGTATTGGTTAAGAAAAAATAGTGAGTTCTTGTATCTATTAAAAAGATCACATATAATTTGAAATTACTCAATGTTAAAATTCATATTATTGAAAAAAATTGAAAGCATTAATTATAGATTTCAAATTTATTTCTATTTGTCCAAATGAATTTTATTCTTGACAAGAACTTACAATATTCTCTTTTCTTGAGTTATTGTATTACCATGCCCTCTATAAATTTTGGAGGGGTGATCCATATTTATAGAAGATAAGTACATCATAAGAATGAACAAGATTATACTACTATTATTTCACACTTCCACATTTAATTGATTTGAATATTAAAAATCCCATTATCACTTGGAAATTACGCAAAGCAATCTTGAGATATAACAATTAGATTCATACTTGCAATAGACATCACTGAAGCATTGATATTGTAACCATCTATCAATTATAAAATAGTTCATAACAGTTATAGCAATGCAATTACCAACCTGCATATACCTCCTATATAAAATGATGTATATCAATTGAATAATATATCGAATGTTTATTTTGCTCTTTTGGCTTTAACATTTGGCATTAGATCCCTAAATAATTTGTTTTCTCCTGTGAATGGAAATGGCCATCAATAGGCATCTAGATGTTTAAACCTAGGCTATGTAGGAGATATTGTGTCTGGTATTTCTTTCACTGATAATCTAACATGTAATTCGATCAAAGCAATTTTCAATTCCTTGTTCAATTGAAAGCTCTAGCTTAGCATTACCTACCATTGCATTTAAATCTAGAAACTAAAGGTACAATTTAAAGGGTCATTGCAAGGGAGAAAGGAACCCTTGAAAGAATTTTTTGAGTCTTTTCTACTATGAGTGCATTTCAAATTTTACATCTTTTGTGAACATTATCACTGCCTATACCCAAAAGATGATAAAACAAAAGTGAGCTCTTCCATTTAGTGCATATTTTCTTCAATTTAGTGACACATGCTGAGTGATATATGTAATGGCATTAGAATTCATTTAGGAAGAACAATGAAAGCACGACTCTTATAATTTAAATGCTTCATCATAATTTTGTTTTCAAGCTTGTAAAATTAATTATCTTCTTGTTTTGATGGGCCTAATCAAATTTCCATAAGATTCGATGGTCCTGGTGTGAGGGATAATTTATTGGACACTTTAAAATCCATAGTTGATCTTCTTGGGATGAATCCATTAGGTAAGGTTTCACTTAAAGGTATGTTATTTAATGAAAAAGACATTCTTTGATCAATGGATAAGATTGAGGTATTTAATTTGTATAAAATCGATAGACAAAAAAGTAACACTCCATACCTGATCTTTTGTATTTTAATAATATATCAATTAGATAATATTTGACATTTAACCTTGACCTTTACAATATTACATTTTTTCCTTACTCATTCAATATCCAACAATGAACACCATATCAACATATTGGATTATCAACATGAGTCTTTTAGAGGAGTGACATGTTGTTTCTATTTCATCCTTATCATCATGTCCATGTCTTTTTTTTGTGTTTGTTTGTGGGTCCACTCCTGTAGATAATAGGATGGGTGGGGAGATGAATCATCATGAGACCAAGAGCTAAAAGAGGTGGAGGGATGAGAAGGAGGTTTGGTGAAAGCTTCCAAAAGAAGGGCTTACTACTTCCATGGAGAAACTGCACGGTTTTGATGAAGGGGTTACCAAGAATTTTTTTTACCTTTGGAAAGCTAGCACCATTTCTATTGGGGGGATGGATGTCAAAATTATAGAGAATCTCATTGCTGATGTTTTGGGCCTTGGCTCGAAAGGGATGAAATTTTATAGGGACAAGAAGGTCTCCTACAATCATATTCATCATTTTCCTAAGGATGAAGAGGAAGCTAATAATCTAGCCAAAGACACTGGGGGTTGCTATGATGTTGTGAACTTCAAGGAGATCTAGTCCAAGGTGATGGTGGAGATTATGGAGTATATTACCCTTGATGGGAAGTATAAAAAGGCCCATTCTTACCACTTTGTCCTTCTCGATCACTTTAGGCATAAGGTTAGGGTTTCTTTTCCTTTTTATTTTCTTACTTCCGATCAACAGAGCATTGTGAAGCATAAAAGAAAAGAAACTAAGCTGATTCTTCACAAAGGGCTTATCCTTCTCCTTGTTGATCATATTAAAAAGAAGACAACTCTCAACCCTTCTTCGCCCTAGTTCCTAGGGGGAGGGTCCACCAGTAGGGGCCAAAAGAGGTAGGGAGAAAGTGGTTAAGGAGGGCTTGTCTCCTAAAGAATTGAAATTTGAGAAGAAAAGTGGTATGGAGATTGAATCAAAGGGAACTAGTGTTGGGGGTTTCTCGGACTTTAAAGGGACTACTCTGAATAATCCTAAGACTAACAACAAGGAATCTCTTTCTACTACTAATAGTGATACAGAAGCAGGGGGGATTAAAAACATATAAGTTGTGTTGGATATGGGTGATTAGAATGAACCTGGTAGTTAGAAGATCCCTATCCTAGTTGACTATTCCAGTTCATTGGACCATGATGTCCCCATTTCTCTAAACAATGTAATGGCTACGAGAAGGAGATGTCAAATAAAAAAGATAATGATGTGAGAGGTAAGGAGACCCTTCTAGAAAAGGATATTCTATCCTCTTCAAGAACTACCCATTTCCTAAAAATTGTTGATATGTAGGAGAGGAATGTTCAGCTCCTTAATGAAGATATGGAGGAAAAAATTTACCATCCTTTTGTTGTCATGCAAATGGCCAAGGCAATTTCCATGTATTCCTTTCATCTAGTCAAATAGTTTTTTCATGAGATAAAAACCCTGAGCCTCAACCTCAGATCCCTCTCTACTAAAGTGGATATTATTTAGGAAAGACTGGGTTCTAGGTTTGATGGTATGACCGATGCTAGGGAGAATAGGGATGATGTGAAGATGGACATGATGTAGGATAAGATTAACAAGATGGAGACCACTCTCAATAAGATCCTGATGGATACCAACTAGTTTATGGGGATTGTAGTTGATTGCATAAGTAACATGAAGAAGGAGTTGAATGTTGGATCCTCTATTAGAATTGATGATACATCCATTGAAGCTGAGGATCCGTCTGGCCCTAGAAAACACACTAGATTTTCAATGAAGAAGAAGATCTAGGAGAGGATTCTAGAGCTCTCCAACCTCAATGTGGCCATCACTAAAATGTCCAAGGCTAAAAAAATATGGATAGAACTCTGTTGGAGTATGCCTAGTTCTTTTTTTTTTCTTTTCTATTTTTTCTTTCTCTGTGTCTTCATCGCTGGGTTTTTTTTTTGTTTACTAGTTGTAGGCTGGTTTTTTGTAGTGGGTTTGGGTCTACTAGTGGACTGGTTTTCTAGGCCCTATCTCTTTTTGGTGGTTCTAATGAGTTATCCTTTGTAACTATTTTGTAAGGAGTTTTCGGTCCCCATTTAAAACCTATTTTTACTAGTATTCAAAAACATATTGGATTATCACATTTTAGAAACACATTTTGATATCCAACCAAGGCCATAAAAGCATACAAACATAGATTGATATCAATGGTAACATACTATTACATAATAGAAATAATCTCCCATATATAATTATTTGACATTAACGAAAATACACTAGGCTAAATTTGAAATTATTGTGTGCCTTTTTTTCTTATTTTGTTTCCCTACATATGGTCCTAAGAAATCAAAAGGGTATGATTTTTACAAAAAAAGTGAATTAAGGTATATAAATTTGATCGATTTCCATTTTAGTGATTCACAAATACCTCAAATAAAGGGATAGTCTATGCAATATGCAAAACATCGACGGTGGAATAAAATGTGGAAGTAAAGAACTAGTAGGAACATCAAATCTTTGACAAATATTTAAATATGTATTATTTTCTAGTCTTGTTTTATGATAGATTATCCTATACCTAGGAGCTAGTCTACAGACATCTTCCAGAATAGAGAAAATCAATACAAGAAGCTATATTGAAATAAGCTAATGAGATAATGAGGTGTTTACAAAGGTATGGAGGCTCTTCTCAAATAGGCAAGAGCAGATAGGTAGAGTGGACAAGGTTGAGACAAGTGTCTCAACCTAGAAGAAGTAGAGTTCTGATAGAAATCTAAAATATCCTCTTAAGATGAGTTAGAGTCCAAATAGGACTCAATGATATCCATCTACCTAATAAATGTATTAAACTAAGTAAACTTAATTGAAGAGTAAATAGTAACAACTATTTACTCTAACAACCCCCCTTAAGGGTAACTTAGGGAGTACAACAATGTAGTAGAAAAGCTTTATGGGTCCCGGTAACTAGGCCATGTTAGGTGCCCATGTACAACAACAATGTAATCTCTCATAACCAGAGAAAAGGAGAAAACCCAATGGGAGAAAAATCCTCTCCAAAAGAGAGAACCTAAAGGTCTAAGAAGCCTTAAAAAATATGTCCTAAAATCATGAACATGAACACTACTGAAGCATAACGAATCTATAGGAAAGTGTTGACAAGTGATCCCGTGAAATATCTAATGATCTCCTCTGAAGAAGATGATGATCAGGAATACAATAATCTATATGAGTGCTCTAATTGGCACTTCTTGAACACTGATTAGATGTGAATAATAGAAATAGCATATGTTGATTGAAGATATAGATGAAACATGAATTTGCATGAGTTATCTTCACTACATTACCAATGATGTTGTTTGAGTGATACCATTATCACTTCTCAACTTTATTGAAAATGTAAATGAAGTAGTCTTAAAGGAATCCAAGGGTGTTTCAGCACACTTCAAGTGAAACCAAGGAACTTCCCCTAAAAAGGAATGCAAGAGTGTCGCAATGCACTTAAAGTGATACCAAGGAAAACTTAGCAAGAACAAGAATAGTATGATACCCCCCTACAATTTTGACTTGGGTGAGGATTGATAGATCCACAAGAATGATATGTCACCATGCTATGCAGAAGGGACCAAAAGTATATGCAACTGAGAAAAGGGTGTGTGCGGTCAAACTACTCACTCGCACGAGGAAAGAATATCAGTGATTTTTCTATTGTTGTGGAGGAACTCTCACTTTGCTAAATTTGTGATTGGCAAACAAAGGCTCTACACAACCCCACATGACCCTTTATAATTTAGTTCAAGTACAAATAGTTTTATGACACATCATGTGTGTAAAATCCCCAAAAGACATAGATGGACACTAGATCTAATGTGTCTACACGATAGTACTTACATAGGATGCTCAACTAATCCAAAGGATATCTCCATAAAAAAATTGAAAATAAATTGCACTAAGGAATAGTGCATGAAATCACCTTTGTGACGATGCTTGCCTATTAGGGCCGAAAGGTGAAAAATGACCCACCCCTCTTAAGTACCCAGGGGCAAGGGTTTGGTCCTCCATGGGACCATCAAATCATCATTGTAGTAAAGAGTTCACCTCCCAGATGGAGAGGGCCCAAGAAGAGTTGAGAAGGTGGTTGGGTTTGATGGCGGCTCTACATGCAAACCCCGATAACCACCAAGAACCAAAAGTATGGGCATCATGAGGTAAATAAAGTTCCATTTGAAGCAATTTTGAAGCACAAGAAAAGATATTAATTTCCCTATGTGACCACGGATTGTAGAGACCACTAGCTTTAATAAGCATAGATGAAAGATGCAAGGATGATCCAAATTGGTGCCAACTTGTAAAGAATTAAGTAGTGAGATAGACAAAAGAGATCCCATTGCTGACTGAAACATTAAGCAGGCCAACTAGGAGTTAAGATACCTTGAAAATCTTAATGCAAACCAAAGCCTAAACAAACATTAATAAAATTGGCCAAACATCAATCATAAACTTCCATAATAGATGAAATCATCAGTAAAATTAATTGTGGACTCTCACAAAAGGTGGAAGTTGATATCCAAAGAGGAAACGCAGGCCAATGCAATTAAAACAAATGATGATACCACCTAATAGGATATCAAGTATTTTCCAACCTAATAGGATACCAAGTATTTTACAACCAAAGAGAGAAAGAATTCTCTCCACGTGGGCTTGCTAAAGAAAAGTGAGATCAGTATTAATTGAAATGGCACAACAATGCTAAATGTCCAGGCCAATGAAAATGGAGAGTACATTGGTAAAGATGATAACTTCAATATCAAACTTCATCTAATCATAACTTTCATACCGGTCTACACCAATAGTAGTGGTCATACATTTAACATTAAGAGACATCCCCATGTCTCTCATAAGGATTTCTATAACTGAAACTCATTGCAACACCTTGTTCATCATACTTATATTTATCAACATACTAGTCCAACATTAGGTCAATACTTGACATCAATGACAACCCAATAACTAATCATCATGCAATCAAATACTTATCATGAAATCACTACAAATCACTTACTATCACTGCAATAGTTCTTCCAACAAGGGTAAATTTAGAGCATTGGCATTGTAGAAAGAAAGGACATCTAGAAAAATATTGGTGGTCTTGCAAGGGAAAATAAGGGGATGGAAAGAAAGAAAATATTGAGAAACAAATGTAGTAGGTGATATGCTACAAGATTCTTTGATCCTTTCATTAGATAATATTACTGATTCTTAAATTTTATACTTAGGGGCTTCTTTTCATGCCATAGCCTATAGAAAAAAATTTCTAGAGTACGTTCCAGGTGATTTTTTATAGGTTTATTTAGATGATGATGAACCATGTGAAATTGTTGGATAGGGAAATTTATAGAAAGAATTACCAAATGGAAATCAATGGATGGTGAAAGAGATGAGACATGTTCTTGATTTGAGATGAAATTTAACATCAATGGGAAAATTGGGAAGTTAAGGTTGCACAACCATATTCACTAAAATAATTCATTTAAGGTTAGTAAAGGCTCATTGATTATAAGAAAAAGAGAAAGGTAGGTACATTATATTTATGTATGGGTACTACTGGTTATTATATTTCCCTAGCATACATAGGAACAAATACTACTTTATTGTGCATTCAAGTTATGAACATGAGCGAGAAGGGGATAAATGTTCTCCATTCAATGAATTTATTATTAGGTTTCAAAAAAGTTGATTTAGATTTTTCTGAAAATTGTGTGTATGGAAAGAAAGAATGAAAATTTAGAGGATGTACACTCAAATGTATGTAGAATAACTCAGGTATCTTTACTCTTGGTGGCTCTTATTATTTTTTTGACTTTTATTGATGATGTAACTAGAAAATTTATTGGGCTTATTTCATTCTGAAAAAATATGATGTATTTGAAGTATTTAAGAAATCAAAAGCTTTTGTTAAGAATGAGACAAGAAACAAGTTTAACTATGTTAGATTAAATAATGGAGCTGATTACTACAATAGAGATTTTTATAGTTATTGTTCCTACCATGGGATTCTTAGACAAAAGATAGTTCCTAGAACCCCACAACCAAATGGTGTGTCTGAAAGACCAAGAAAAATATTCATGGAGCATGCAAGGAGCATGAGATTTCATGTAGGATATCCCTTACAATTTTGACAGATGTTGTAGATTTTGTTTCTCACTTAATAAATGAAGGATCTCAAATATCCTTACATGGTGTTATTCTAGAGGGTTCTAAAGTTCCTTACATGGGTTAAAATTTTCCATGGGATCGTTTCTCCATGAAACATATTGATGTGATATAAATATTTTTAGCATCTTCACTAGGGGCAAGATCAACCATTGATAAGCCCAAATATGTTATAGAGAAATCTAAAATTAAATAGTTCCAGCCTCCCCCAAAACTAAATATAAGATCATAAGATATTGCATCCTTATCTAAATATGTGAAGTTACATCCACAAAAATATTTTTCTTGTTGATCCAAGATGTAAATATGTCTCCTCATCAGGAATTTGGGTTAAGAGTGATATTTTCTGACTACAACCCATCAACGATTTTGAATCCTATGAGGGAGAAGCCCTTACTACTCAGGGATATTTTGAGTTCTTTCTGTTATATCAGAGCTTCAATAAAATACTGATGAGGAAATAAGTATAACCTGTAAGATTAGTACTCAATTATTATTTTCTAGATAATTTGTTTTCCACTTTGAAAGAATATCCTACAATACAAAGGAAATCCTTTTTAATCTAGAGGTTTTACTCAATTGTAATCAACCATCTTGAAGATCATATCGATCAGCGGAAGCCTTATTATATCCATGTCCACAAAGATGTGAGAAAATATTTGATGAAGGGTGCCCCCCCTTAATACCACAAACACATAATAGAAATAGAGAAACAACAACAATAATATGCAAGAACAGAAAATTGGCTTCTTATTATCTCCACAAATGTGGAATTACAAACTTTCAGAATTACAATATGCAAAGCCACATGGGCATTCCTTACAATATTCTGTAGGACAAAGCCTCAAATCAATACCCAGATCTACTACCCAGAACTATTCTGAACTGCCTAAGACAATAATACAGCCTTCCTTATATAGGCAATTTTCCACCACCTGGGAAGGTTCCAGAATTTTAGCCAATAAGGCCGACCAAACTTAGCATTATTTTATTTTACATTTTATTACATCATAGTCAGCTCAAGATAACCTTTGAAACCCGAACAGAAATTTTGAAGAAAATTATTTTCTGCCATTTCAGGTGGTCCAACTTCCGAAGACCATAAGTCATCACCCGTTGACCCGCTCAGCTATTATAACCCCATTTCAGAAATGCCACGAAGCGCTCTATAGGCTTGACCCATGCAAGCGCCCATCACCCAAATTTTTGACCTCATCCGAGGCCTCTAAAGCCTTCAAAACTGAGTTCAAAGTTTCTGTACCCTGCTGCCAATACTGAAAATCTTCAATATCTTCCAATATACACTTGATCTGGCAATGAAACTTTACTGGTAGACTTATATGACCAAAATGAACCTCCAAGAAAGAAATCATATCATTCTGAGCACATACAAAAATTACCAAAAATAGTAACTTTCCATAAATAGCAGCTCTGCACAAAATAGCCCTTACTGAATATAAAAACAGAAATATTTTTGGGTGATGCAAGATTGCTCTTACACCCAGGATGCTCCTGCATCAGACACCCAGGGTAATTTGAGAAGTGACCCTGTCACGACTTAGGTGTGTAGAGGAAAACCAAGATGGTTAACCTCCTCCTTTGTTAGCCATGATGAATCTTCAACAGGTCGTCCTTTCCATTTGACCAAATACTCTTCATATGTCCTATTCCTTGTGCTTCTGCCAACACGACTATCCAGTATGTCTTCAATCTCCTTGATATCTGAACTGGTTACTGGAATACTCCACTGTGCTGCTGCAACCTCATCCTCAACACCTCCTTTGTGATACTCTGTCAAATCTGAAATGTTAAACACTGGTGAAATATTTAGCTCACTAGGTAATTCTACCTCATATGCATTTCCTGAATCATTCTTCTTCAGTATCTTACATGGCCCAAACTTCTTCATTTTCAACTTGTTATATGTACCAACTGAAAACCGCTCCTTCTGCAAATGAACCATGACTTCATCACCAACCTAAAATTCCTTATGCCTCCTTTTCACATCTGCCTTAGCCTTATACTGTGCATTCATCTTGGCAATATGCTTCCTCACCTCCTCATGGATGTTCTTCAAATGTTCTGCAAAATCTTCAGCTTCAGCACTACTTATTTCTCCTTTATCTATCTTTCTCAATTTAGATGCATTTCTTGGACTACTTCCATATACAATTTGGAATGGTGATTTACCAATGCTCCTATTGACAGAATTATTGTATGCAAATTCTGCCTGTGGTAAAATCAAATCCCATCCTGTTGGCTTATCTCCAACCAAACATCTCAGCAAATTTCTCAAACTCCTATTCAGCACCTCTGTCTGTCCATCAGTCTGTGGATGATGTGATGAACTGAATTTCAAATCTGTCTTCAACTTCTTCCACAATGTATGCCAGAAATATCCAACAAACTTAGTGTCCCAATTTGAAACTATGGTCTTTGGCAAACCATGAAGTCTCACTACTTCTCTGAAAAACAATTCAGCTACATGAATAGCATCATTAGTCTTCTTGCAGGGAATGAAATGTCCCATCTTCAAAAATCTGTCAACCACCACAAAAATTGAATCATGTCCCCGCTGAGTCCTCGGTAAACCAAGAACAAAGTCCATGCTGATATCCTCCCAAGGCTTCTCTGGTATAGGTAATGGCTGATACAACCCTGTATTCTGCTTCACTCCTTTCACCATCTGACATACTCTGCAACTTTGTACAAACTTCTTCACATCTTGCTGCAACTGTGGCCAATAGTAATTCTCACTAACCAAAGAAAGGGTTTTGTCATGACCAAAATGTCCAGCCAATCCTCCGCTATGCTTCTCCTTGATGAGATTCTCCCTCATAGAACTTCGTGGAATGCGCAATTGACTCCCTTTGAATAGCACATCATCCTGGATGATGAAATCCAGCCATTTCATCCTGTCTAGAGTAACAGGTTCTGTACAAGCTTTCCAAGCTTCACCAAAATCAGGATCCTCTGGATACAAATTCTTGAGTTCCTTGAACCCAACCACTTCAATCTGCATTTCTGTCAGCAATAGTTGCCTTCTGCTAAGAGCATCTGCAACCCTATTAGACTTTCCACTCCTGTGTTTCAAAACAAATGTATAACTCTGCAAAAACTCAACCCATTTCAAATGCCTTTGATTCAATTTTCCTTGACTATTCAAATATTGCAAAGCTTGATGATCAATATACAAAACAAACTCCTTAGGAAGCAGATAATGTCTCCACTTCTTTAATGCCTGAACTATAGCATAAAATTCTTGATCATAAACAGAATATTTCCTCTTGGCGTCATTTAACTTCTCGCTGAAATAAGCAACAGGTTTACCTTCTTGGCTCATAACAGCTCCTATTGTAGTACCACTAGCATCAAAATCTACTTGAAACACCTTATTAAAATCTGGAAGTGCTAAAACAGGTTGTTCTATAACTTTTCGTTTCAACAATTGAAAACTCTTTTCTGCCCCATTAGTCCACTTAAACTCTTTTCTATCCCCTCTCATTGTTTCAGTCAAGGGTCCACAAATACTGCTAAAATTTCTGATAAACTTTCTATAAAAGCTAGCTAGACCATGAAAAGATCTTACCTCAGTAGCACTCCTTGGCGTAGGCCATTCAAGGATAGCCTGTACCTTCTCTGGGTCCATTTTTAGACCTTCTCCTGAAACTACAAACCCCAAATACACCAACTCTTTCTTCACAAAACTGCACTTCTTCAAATTAATCAGCAATTTTTCTTCTCTCAACTTCTCAAATACCATATGAATATGCATCATATGCTCATCCAATGTCTTACTAAAGATCAAAATATCATCTACGTAAACAATGACAAACTTACCCAGAAATTCTTTCAGAACCTCGTTCATGAGCCGCATGAAAGTGCTCGGTGCATTGGTTAGCCCAAAAGGCATGACTAACCACTCATATAGTCCTTCCTTTGTCTTGAAGGCATTTTTCCATTCATCTCCTTCTCTGATCTGAATCTGATGATATCCACTCTTCAGATCTATCTTTGAAAAATACACAGCTCCACTCAAACAGTCCATAATATCATCCATTCGTGGCAATGGAAACCTGTACTTGATTGTGATCTTGTTTATTTCCCTAGAATCCGTACACATCCTCCATTCTCCATTCTTCTTTGGTGCTAATACCGCTAGTACAGCACAGGGACTCAGACTCTCATTGATCAATCCTTTCTGTAATAGTTCATGTACTTGTTTGTTCAACTCCTCACTTTCTGCAGGTGTCATTCTGTGTGCTGCCTTATTTGGCAAACTCGCTCCTGGGATCAAGTCCATCTGATGACTGATCTTTCTGACTGGTGGTAATCCAGCAGGCACGTTATCGGATACAATATCTTGAAACTCATTCAAAAAATCTACAAATTCTACAGGAACATCTTCTACTTCCTCTTTACCAGCTTTTGGAATTATAGAAAAATATACATGCTCATGCCTCATACCATCTAGGAAATTTCTTCCATCAACAAAAGTTATCCTTGCATTACCACATACCTTTTCTTCGGTCTCCTTCAATGGCTTTAGCTTATGCCGCACTCCATCCTTTGTCAGGGAATAGGTATTCACACGACCATCGTGTACAGCACATCTGTCAAACTGCCATGGTCTACCCAACAACATATGACATGCATCCATAGATATGATATCACACAATACCTCATCTTGGTATCTGCCAATCTTGAACTTCACCAGGCATTGTTCATTGACCATGACCCTGTGGTCATCCTGTACCCATGCAATCCGATATGGATGTGGGTGTTTCTGTCTCTTGAGCTTCAACTTTGTCACCATCTCTTCTGACACCAAATTGTCAGTGCTTCCACTATCAATAATCACATCACAACATTTACCTTCACACTTGCACCTGGTGCGAAACAGGCTCCTCCTTTGCTCAGGTTCATTCTCACCACTCAACAGGACTCTTCTGTTAATCAACATTTCTCCTCTTTCAGCATCTTCAGAATTTGATGATCTGGCATCTTCATCTACATGTGCAACTCTGGCCTAGCCTTCATTTCTCCTATCTGTTCTGCCTTGGCGCTGAGGACATTCAAATGCCCTATGACCTTCTCCACAGTGAAAACATGTTCCACAGAAGCCACCTCTTCCAGATCCTTGTGCTCTTCTTCTTCCTCTCTGATCTCTATTATTTTGATCCTGGAAGTGATTGGAATTATTTCCTCACTGATTCTAACTGCTACTGGCCTCATCCTTCTTTTTCGGATCTTCATTTCGGCCACCATATGATCGTCCACCAGATCGTCCACCGTGACCTCTTCTATTTTGTCTGCTCTCAAATTTCTTGTTCAGCTTTTCCTCTACTTTTAGGGCAAACTGGTATGCCTCTTCAATACTGTTCATTCGAACCAGATTCAGCTCCTCCTGGATACTTGGCCTTAACCCATTAAGGTATCGAGCAACTTTCTCCTTATCAGCTTCTGCATGGCCTGTTCTGATGAGAAGTCGATAGAACTCCTCTGTATACTCCTGAACAGATCTTCTTGCTTGCTTCAAACTCTGCATTTTCTTTAGTAGGTCAAGCTCATAATCAACAGGAATGAACTGTCGCTTCAATTTATCCACCATCCGATCCCATCTTGTGATTTTATCTTTCCCTCTTCTATTTCGCTCCAATTGAATTTCTTGCCACCAGATCTTCGCATGACCTTTCAATCTGGCCTTCGCAAATTTGACCCTATTAGGATCTTCAACATCTTCATACTCAAAATATTCCTCACATTCATTGATCTAGTCGATCAATTCCTCTGGGTTAAGATTTCCAGAAAATGTAGGAACCTCAATCTTAGGTCTTTTCCCAATCTTGGAAATCACCCGAAAAAGTCTTTCTTCCTCTTGGTTCACAATTTCAACTTCTCCTTCTTGATATTCTTCTTCGGCTTCATCCTCACTTTCATCTCTGACATTAAGATTCATTCCTCTACGAATCTCTTCTTGCAATGCTCGCACTTGTCTCTACAACTCTCTAACCTCAGGTGTCACAACACCAGGTCTTCCGTCACAAAAATAGAGAAACAACAACAATAATATGCAAGAACAGAAAATTGGCTTCTTATTATCTCCACAAATGTGGAATTACAAACTTTCAGAATTACAATATGCAAAGCCACATGGGCATTCCTTACAATATTCTGTACGACAAAGCCTCAAATCAATACCCAGATCTACTACCCAGAACTATTCTGAACTGCCTAAGACAATAATACAACCTTCCTTATATTGGCAATTTTCCACCGCCTGGGAAGGTTCCAGAATTTTAGCCAATAAGGCCGACCAAACTTAGCATTATTTTATTTTACATTTTATTACATCATAGTCGGCTCAAGATAACCTTTGAAACCCGAACAAAATTTTTGAAGAAAATTATTTTCTGCCATTTCAGGTGGTCCAACTTCCGAAGACCATAAGTCATCACCTGTTGACCCGCTCGGCTATTATAACCCCATTTCGGAAATGCCACGAAGCGCTCTACAGGCTTGATTGGCGCAAGCGCATGTCACCCAAATTTTTGACCTCATCCAGGGCCTCTAAAGCCTTCAAAACTGAGTTCAAAGTTTCTGTACCCTGCTGCCAATACCGAAAATCTTCAATATCTTCCAATATACACTTGATCTGGCAATGAAACTTTACTGGCAGACTTATATGACCAAAATGAACCTCCAAGAAAGAAATCATATCATTCTGAGCACATACAAAAATTACCAAAAATAGTAACTTTCCATAAATAGCAGCTCTGCACAAAATAGCCCTTACTGAATATAAAAACAGAAATATTTTTGGGTGATGCAAGATTGCTCTTACACCCAGGATGCTCCTGCATCAGTATTCTATCATGGGTGATGTTTGAAGTGTCTACATCAATAGCCAAAAATTCTTCCAAGGAGTCACCAATTATTTTAAAGTATTCATTGAACCAATACTATAGCAATAGATTTTGAAGATAGACTCATACATGTTTCATCTAGAATGATATAGTGAGAGGATTGACATTTGGATAGTAGGGTCTGAGAAGGAGTATATTTCCCCTTTAAAGCCATTTTTCACATACAATGGTATCCATTTCCTATTTTAAATCAGACACTACAATGAGAAACCCTTGTCACAAGGATAAAATTCTATAGTACCTTTAAGCATAGATTGTAATTCAAATATTATCTATTTGTGTAGATTTGATGGTTTTGGCTAAAGAAAATTAAACTACCGAGTTAAAGCATTAGAGATGTAGATCTTCTCACCTTCAAAGACATCTCACATGACATCCTTAGAAAAAATGACAATGAAGGGTTCCTTTTGATGATGTTTTCTAGGAAAATATTCATGGACCCCATGTCTTAAGGGGTCAAGGCACCAATTTTTTATCCAAGCATCCTAGGCCAAGGATTTTCTTTCTTTTCCTTGGATCTTCTCAACAATGAGATCTATGAAGGAGGAGCAATGTTCTTCCTTAACTATTGTCACCCCATATGAATGAACTAGAGGAAAATTGAACATTTGGAGCCACAAAGGAAATCATAGTATCACAAAATGAATGGAAAAGGAGTGGGTAAGTGTCTAGAACTCTAATTTTGAACTAGGAAACCAAGAACCTTATAGTTCTAAGACATTTGGTAGACTCTCATCACCAAAATCTTAGACTGAGGGACCTTACATATCAAGACAAGAGATTTTGATGTGTGTAAGGAGAGAGGAGGCTCAGGGAACCTAATTGAAATTAGGGCTCTTTGGCATGAGAATATCCCTCATATGTTGTCATTTCCTAAGGTAACCCCTACTATATAAGATCTCAGAGATGTTTTTGAGAAAATAATTTACAAGGTGCCAATGGATAGACATGACGTAGATTTTGAAAAGGAGATGAGAAAATGGAGAAAAATAATTTTTTATGTGTCACATCACATTAGATAAGATTCAACAAATATAATTAATTTAATTATTTGATTCATTAATTCTTCTATAATTAAGTAAATATATCTAGTTATTTAATCATTTACTTTTGTCAAAAGTAAATAATTTTTTATTTATTTTCACTTGCTTGATTTCTCCCTTCACTCGACACATTTTTCGCGTATTTTATTCCTCTTTTAAAATGATAACTTTTTGTGTATATTTTTTCATCAAATCCCATTTTTTGATCTTCTATCCTATCTACGCCATTGTTTGATATCAAAACATCCAAAAAAGCTATATTTATCCTCATTCAAATGTAACCATAATCTTCAAATACTTTGTAAATCACTATCTTTTGAGATTTGATGGGATTACTTGAATTTTCATGCATTTAATTCTCAGAGAAACAACTATTCAAATCATAAATGTTGAGAAGAACCATGGAGATAAATCAAAATAGATGCTTACAAGAGTATAATTTAAAGTTAGTTTTGAAATTTCTTGCATCTCTTACTTTCTTCATTGATAGATTAGATTCCTTGTATAAATTGAAGGGATTTTAGGGTTTCTTTTGATGGTTTATTTGTTGTTTTATTTTTTGATCTACCCATGAATAACTAATGATTAAATAATTATTTAATTAATTCAAAGAGAAGAAAATATGAGAATAAAGAAGTTGACTTTAAGCATCTAAGTATTTAAAAAGTTTAATTTGCAATCAACTAATGCGGTCAAATATATAGTAAGTTATTTTTAAATAGCCCATGTACAAAGTATTACTGTAAATTGATGGCTCCCCTCTTTAAATAGCCCATTACATTGCACTGTATTCCATGTTGATCTCATCTACCAATCCATTATCCAGTTGAAATCTAAAAAATTTCCTTTGCATTTGATTCAGCAAAATCTTTCAGCGTTTAGTATGGGGAGTTTGAAGCGCACAAAAATAAGCACAGTGCTTGTGGTGGAGTTTCTTGTGTTTATGATCCATGTCTCCGCTCAACAGAACCCCACAAAAAAGTATGGAGAAGTTGGCAAAACAAACAAATAAATCAAGATTCCATTCATATACTCCTAAATAATTGAACTATAGTTGGATTAATGGGGTGTTTACTTCAAGTAGAAGTAGAATGTAGTAGATGTCAATTTGGGTTGTTAGGGTGGTCTATTTGATTATTATTTATAGGATTGAATGAGATAATTATTTATTGTTGTGATTTGGTTATGATTTTAAATTTTTATTTCATCCAATTTAATGGTAAACTCTCGTAACAGTTAAAGATTACATTTTTTTTTCTTTGGATTATGTGTATTTTCCTTCATATTGAATGATTTAAATTATATATTCTCATTAAATTATTATTTAATTATACTTAATAATAAATTTATTTATTTTTCTTCTTTTTATGTTTGATTTACTTAAATAGATAGATTTTTCCTCAACAAGAAGAGATGTACATAAGAAAGGAATGAATATTCTTTTTAAAAAAGCGAGTTCTTTTTCTTTATTATTTTATGAAATTTTAATGAGAAAAAACGTGTGGAAGAACAAATTCTTTTACTTTTTCTGTAAACTAAAACTACAATATTCTATTTATTATTTTAAAAGAAAACTAAATTAACTAATGCAATTTGGATAGTGTTTTTTTTTTTTTTGAGTTTATTATATATTTTTGTTTTCTCTTTTTTAAATCTTAAATGCAAAGAATCACAACAAATGTCCCATGGGCTCAAGAACTTTAATTATATGCCTTATGTTTTGATAAATGAATATCAACAAAAATCGTTAAAAAATTCACTTAACAAAATCAGATGACCACTTAAACCAAGAGCTTACCCATCTTCACCAGGTCTTCAAATTAAATGGGTATTCTCACAAGAAAATTTCCAAGGCTCTTAACCAAGCCAAGTCTTTCTTTCATGCCAACTTTGGTCCTCAGCCTTCCATGTCCCAACCTCCTTCATTTTCTTCCCTCACTTTTGTGGATGGCATGTCCCAAAAAATTGTAAAAATCTTAACTAGAAAGGGCCTTCGAGTTTCTTTCAAACCTCTTTCTCAGTTAAGGAACTAGTACCACCTCTCAAGGACCCCAAATACCCATTTCTAGGCTCTGGATTCTATATGATATCATGCTCATGTGGGACCCCCTATATTGGTGAAACGGGTCACTCTTTCCACACCAGAATCCATGAGCATTGTCCAGACATTGAGCACGATAAGGTCCACAAATCTGCTCTAGCTGAGCACTCCTCCTCCACCAAACACCATATTTGTTTGGATAGCACGCAAATTCTCTCGAGGGAGGATAACTATTTCAAGAGGAAGCTCAAGGAGGCCATTGAAATTCACTACCATCCCACCAACCTCAACCGAGATGATGGATGGTCTCTGAGCCTTTCTTGGAAACCCCTGTTAGGTACTCTTGATAGCCATCATCAGCCTTGATTCCCCTCCTTCCCCCTTCCCCTCTTTGCCTTTCTCGGTTCCCTTGCGTTTAGGTTCCTTCTCCTTCCCCATCTTGTAGCCCCCTTTGGCTTCTCTGGGTCCTAGGTTGTTTTTGTTTCTCGTTGCATGTTCACTTGTATAGCTATATAGATATATATGCTTGTATACCTCTTGTGTGTGTGTGTGTCTATATATATATACATACATACATATATATACATATACATATATATATATATATATATATATACATATATATATGTATATATATGTATGTATGTATATATATATATATGTATGTATATATATGTATGTATATATATATATATGTATATATATATATATGTATATATATATATGTATATATATATATATATGTATATATATATGTATATATATATATATATATATGTATGTATATATATATATATGTATATATGTATATATATGTATATATATATATATGTATATATATATATATATATATATATATATATATATATATATATATATATATATATAAGTTTGTTTATCTTTCCCTTTGTTTATTTGTTAACCTCATTGTTTATTTTTCTTTTATCTTTTCTATTTTTGGTTTACGGACTTGCCTAAGTTTATTTAGATAATTATTTATTTATATATACATGTATTTATGTATATACATATATATGTATATTCAAATATATAGGTATATCTATATTTACATATATATGTATATATAGGTACATATGTTCATATATACATGTACTTTTACATATATGTTGTATGTATGTAGGTATATGGATATTCACTGATGTATATAGACATATGGTCTTTTTATATATGTATTTTTACATATATATGCCCATTCTTGATGGAGGGATTATCTTTCTATTCATTGAATACTACAAGTTCTGCAGCTCCAAACCTGCTATTAGTAATAAAAGAAAAGGGGAAGGAAAAACGTCTACCAGGGTAAGGAAAAAATTTCCTTCGAGGTCTAAAGTTAAAAAAGGGAGGATTATTCTAGATGACGACAATAATGGATTAGAGATTGGGGATGACTCTATCAAGAGCATGAAGCACATGAATGTGGAAGAGGGGAAGGTGAATTTATGGTAGGATGAGGACAAGTTGATGGAGACCGATGGTGATTCTGGGGCCAAAGGTGTCTCCATCTCCTTGAAGAAGGATGAAAAAGGTGTTAGAAACCCTTCCCCTCTAGTGAAAGAGGATGATAGAATCTCCTTGAAGTGAAAGAATTCTTGTAATGGTACTAATGGAAAAAAGAAAAATCTCTTCTTCTCTACTACAAATCATTATGACCTAGACAAGACTTCTCTAAATAATATTGTGGCTAACCCCATGTATATGAATGAGAAGGGTTTCTTGAAGAATTCTATAACTTTCCCTTCTAATGTTGAGTTCATTCACAAGGAAAAAGACAAATTTAATGTTTCTCTTTCTCTGGACCAATAGATTTATAATGAGGTTAATGAGCTATGGAGAAAGATTGGTAGTCTAGAAGCCCAACTAGATGAGGAAATCAAAGCCAGGAAGATCCTTGAAGATAAATGTGGAAAAATTCCTAAGTATATAAAGTTGTATGAGGATCGGTTAAAGAAAATTCCACATGAGAGTGACAAAAAGATCAACTCCTCCATTCAAAAGATCAAGAATATCATAGGGAAGATTGACATTAAGAGAATTGTGTTGGATGTCGACCTGGGTAGTTAGAGGAAGGATTCTATGGAGGTTGCTAAGATGGTCCTAGGAAAATAACTAGGGCTATCCTAAATAAGAAAGCTTCCACCTCTTCCAAAGTCATTCAACATCTCAAAGACACCAAGGAGGAGGTGACCATCACAGGGAACTATGCTGCTAAAGCTCTAAAGGATTTTATTTAGTTTTCTTTTTCTTTTTTTCCTGGGGGTCTTGTCTTATTTTTTGTTGTCTATTTTTTTGTTTTTATCTAGGCACTAGTTTTGGGTCCGTTCGCTAGTTCTATGATTTGGCGAATGATGTCTCAATCTTTGTTACTTTTATTGTTAATCTTTTGTAACTTGGTTTAAGGGTATTTGGGTCCCACATTAAAACCTATTTTTTCCTTAATCCAAAACTAAAAATGTCTTCTGCCTTATTTTGTCTAGTGCTTGTTAGTTTCTCCCTAATGAACAATCTTATATAATTTATTTCACTTTAGAACTATTTTAGGATAGAATGCCACATTTTCTTGCAAATATGTATTCCTACAATATTGGGAATGATAATGTCTTTAACCCTATCTTCAATAATATGCATGGATTTGGCTTGCCCCTAATGGTAATATGCTAGTAGCTTTGGTTCTATGGTTACAACAATATTGGTCATTGTATACTCCTTTATTCCATTCTTTTCAAACAACAACAATATTTTGGATTTCCCAAAAGCAACTTTTGATACACCATATAGTCTATCTTGATCTCTCAAACTAACCGTTTTCTAAACTGCTTGATTAAAATAGAGTAAAAACCAACTAGTGTAAAAACCTTTGATGTCTCTTTCAAGAAAACATTGCGAACAACTAGAATATAACTTTAGCACTTTAGGGCTCTGATACCATGTGAATTTTTTCTTATCAAGAAGGTTTTATGAGCCTAGTATTATTCTTAAGTATACACTACAACTTAACCAAATAAAAATTATAGAGAAATATAAGAGAAATAAAATACACTGATGATACAAATAATTTGCATAAATGTTCCTATGAAAAATACAATTTGGGGGAAACCAATTATCGATTCTGAGATATTTTATTAATATATTTAAAAAATATACTATTGAGGAGTTACTATGATGTTTTGCATAACACTGGAAATACTAACAATCTCCCTTTTATCACTAGTTGAACTGCTAAAAATATTCCATTGTCACTTGTAAAACCTCCCTTTGTAACTCCAAATCTAGAAGTTTCTCCATCTTAATTTCTAAACATGCTCCTCTATCTAACTGAATACTCAATCTATTCCAATCAATTTCTATAATAATATGGGTCATCAATTCCCTACATATACTTTCTCATTAAGAAACTAAAGTGCCACAAATGGGAAGACCTCTATCTCCATTGCACCTCTCAAGGCTGAAAATTTTGACAACATATATAATTTAATATTTAATAGTTAAGTTTCCTTGGTATTTGATTTTGTGATAACTTTGTATGGATTATAATTTTGCAATGTCATTTTTATTTGAAAATAATCTATTTTTAACTATAAACTCCAATTTTAACCTAGTTCTATAACTATTGTTCATCCCATTTACTAATCTATTATCAATTTAAGAAATAGAAGGATATTGAGAAACTTGAATAATTAGAACTTATAAATTACATCCTCCACATACAATATTTTAATTATTTACTTGTAAGACTTATTGAAGATTCCTTAGGCACTAAAACTTCAAATTGTTGCATATCTTCAAATTAATATCCAATTATCAATTTTTAAAATATCCTCCCTATCTATAAGATTATGCCATAACTATTATAGATTAGTATATAAAATAATTGGCTTGTCTAAGACACAACCAACCATAAAAATATGTAATCTTCTTTGAAGTTTCTTATCTTACATGGAATTTATTTCTTCTTTAATTATTTTATGATTTTAAAATTTTAAGCTTTCATAAGAACAATAATTTGGTATATTAGCATTTCTTGACTAGAATAATAATATTTCTTTTATTTACAATGAAAGAAACTTATTTTTTTTTGAGTAGGCTAAACTTACTTTGTCAACCTTACTATAAAATTCATTATCACAATACCAGGCACATAATTAAAGTTGGAAAACCCACAAGGAATTGTTTGTGATTCTTTCCATTCAAGATTCAAAAATGAAAAATTTAAATATCTAAAAATCTCACCAATATAATAAATGCTATCCAGATTATGTTAGTTTTTTATAGAAAAAGCCACAAGAGGGTGTTGGCCTGTGGTATAGATAGACTAGAAGAACATGAACAACATATTAATAGCACTAGTCACACAGTAGATAATCAATAGAAAGTCAATAGAAAAAAAGTGTCTAGTCTGCCTCTATCAAAAACAAACTTAGAGGTCCTTTTAAAAAATAACGAACCAAAGTAGCTTAACGAGAAAGTAAAAAACATATTAACAGTAACTTGCCACACAAGGCTAATCCAGAGTCTTCAAAACTTAACCATTAAATAGGACAGCAAATTATGGAACTTGGGGCCAACAGGCCTAAACCATAACGAAAACCTCATGGCACCAGCAGTAGATAGGATCTCCCACCCAGACATTTAGACATTAGGGTTGCGGCCCCACTCTTCTTGGAGAAATAGGAAGAGGTGTCTGTTATCCTCATCAGCTTCCATCTTACCACCAACCATCTTCTCTTGGACATTGCATAGGGTCACAACCGACATGTGCATGACTTTGAGGGAAAATATGTTTGAATCAGTGATGTGGGATTGGATTTCCCTCATGTCCTATTTGAGGTCAAGGATCTCATTATCTAACTCATTGAACTTCTATTTGAGATAGCCTTTAAACCTATCATTCTCATCCATCACCACATTAGTGTGCTCAGTGTGAGGGGTTTTGGTCTACTAAGTTTAGGGAGAGGGTGGGGCTAGGGTATTGCTATGAGGCATATCATCCATCACTGGTCGGGGATTCAAGGGGGAGTGTTGCCAAACCTAGGTGAGCTTAGGTGTTCCACTGAGGAGCCATCAATCGAACTAGAGGAGGCAGAGGTGTCCATATTCTCTGAAAGGGAGTTTTCCTCAAAAGTCATTTCATTGAGTCTTCTTTTTCATTTCTCATTGGCAATTCTATTAGAACGATGAATATTGCCCCCCAAATCCACCTACAACTCAACTTGGCTGCCTGAATTCCTTCATTTTTTGGGCTTCCTCTCTATTTTAAGGGTGCTATCAATCCCAATCTTATCCTTGTCTTCCATGGAATCAAAGACATGAGATTCCTCTAAATCCTCTACCTTTTAAAAAAGGTTCCTCAAACATCTCTTGTGGCCTTTACCATCATGCGGGACAAGGTCAGTCTCCTGAATCTCCTAGATGGACTGGGAGGGGGACTAAGAGGGGTTATTGGCTCCCAAAGGAGAAACATCTTTGGTGACATCCTTAATAATAATGGTACGGGGGGGGGGGGGTGGGGGTTGGAGTAGAGGGAAAGTGGCTTTATGGAAGTTGTATAGATAGAGCAAGAGGCCCTAGTGAAGGATGGGGATTAGCTTCTCAAGATTCTTATTCTCCTTAATATCTAAAATATTTCTTTCTAGCGAGTGGAGGAGATAGAATGGGATGGAAATGAGGTCCCTATTCCTGATGTGGTTGAGGAATTGTAGATGATAATAATAAAACACAATAAATTTACCCTCAAGAGTGAAGTATTTCATAACAATGTGACACACCTTGTACCAAAACTTAGGGAGAAGCTCATGGTTGAATCCCTCAGACTTTTTCATAGGCTTTTCACTCAGACTAAAGACCTAGTTTAGACTAGTAATGTTGAGCATCTAGCTGGTTTTCTTATACTTCCTACCCTTCGTAGAGAGTCCTCTTGCTTTAGTAATGACCTCCTCATTTATTTGAAAGTGTATGCTGCCAACTGAAACCTTCCTGTTGTTCCAAGAGGACATGATTGCTTGGAGATTTTCTCATCATTGAATCCCTTCATTCTTTCTATGAAGCCCCAGATGCCAATGTCTTTGCAATAGTGGGTCACCAGGGGGTCGGAGGTGAATTACTCTTCAATTTTATCCGGCTCTATGTGCAACATTTTTACACCCATGTCGACCAGAAAATAGGGTTTTTTGGGTTAACCATTTTTTTTAAATTTTGTTCATAAAAGATAGTGGCTGTGTGGTTTTTGTGTAGTCACAATCCATATGGAAAAAAATCCAGAGGATCTCCAAGTGTAATAGTTAGAAATTAAGCCATATTTTTTGTTAGTGTCCTTGGTAATCAAGATTACCTGCTAATGCGGATAGATATCCTTCCACACGTACTGTCAAAAAAGGAAGTTATGAACCTTTATGAGATTTCAGACATACATAATCATAACTACAATAATCATCAAATTAATCGAGTGCTTATTCAAAGTGGGGCCCTCAGCAATATTGGTGACTGGTCAAATCATTTTAAAAATTGTTGGTGAAATGTTTTTCCTATCCAATGAGCTGTTGGGTCTCCTTTGGTAGCTCATTGACCTCCTCCCATTTAACTATCTTGGCTTGTTTAAGCCCAATAGCATCCATAGAATCTTCCACTGCATTACCTACCCTATAAGTATGGTCAATATTCATGTTTTGGAGGTTGTTGAGAAGCTCTTGAATTTCCATTATTATGGTGTTCACCCACCACCACGCATTCAACCTTCATTTGATAGCCTCCACAATCACTTTGGAATCCCCCTTGATCATCAGTAGCTGATATTCATGGAGATGGAAAATTTTATCCCTCATAGAAGGGTCATACCTTTAGCTTGATTGATAGTACTGTTCTTGGGTGGCCAATTATAAGCCAAAAGGAAAGCACCATTCTAGTCTCTTAGCACTCCACCCACACTCTAGGTAAGGTTATTCACCACCCCATCAAATTTTAATTTGGTCCAACCAATGGGTGGGGCAACCTATCGAGTAGCATTCCGAGCCATCAACGTGGAGTTCTTGAACCTAGTGAAGCTAGTCAAAAAATTCTAATTATTAGCTGTTTTGATCTCCTAGGAAGAGGGGGGTGCTGAGGGGAGTTTCTAGTTATCCAAGCTAGCCTTCTCACATAGGAGCTTGGTGTCCAGATAGAGAGAGACCTCGGGCAGGGAATCAGACACCCTGAAGATCATGTTGTTCCTTTCTTTCCAAAAAGTCCAGCAGATGTGCAGGGGAAGAAGCCACCATAGGAGTTGGAGGAGAGGGTGATTGGAGTGGGGTTTCCAACTAGTGAACTAGTGAACATCATCTCCCAAGACCAAGGGGACCCCCCATTTTCCAATGACTCCCTACCAAATACTAGCAGAGTATTCACAGTGTATGAATAGGTGGTTCACAATTTCCTCCTCCTTTTTTTAAAGGACACATCTACTGGCTAGGGAGAATCCTCATCTTATGAGGTTGTCATGAATTAAGAATTTAGTATGTATAAGCACCCACTAGAAGAAATTGATTTTCAAAGTAAGGTGGGGGATCCAAACCTTATTCCAATCTCTCTGATCATTCTCTTCGTTCAGAAGAAGGTTGTAAGAAGTATTTACCAAGAAGGTTCCCTCTTGGGTGGGGCCCAAATGATGGAGTATTGGCCCACAATTCTTGGAATCTTGACATTCCCTAGGATTTCCATCATCTCATTAGCCAAGTGTTCTAAGTCTGGTCTATCCCAGACCATAAGAGCTATATCCTTACATATCCCTTCAGATATGTAGTTGAAGGTTCTATTACCAAGGGTAGGCCTGAGGTAGTTCATGAGGGGGACAAACCTTCCACCCAGGGTATTACAATTCTCAATCTAAGAGTCATGCCAGAATTAGATGGATCTCCCATCCGCAAGTTGCCAAAAGATACACTTAGATAGCATGGTTTTGCACTTCCAGAAGTTTGCCTAGAGTTTGCAGCCATTGGGTGGGTTGTTATCTTGGTACATCATCCCATAAGGGTGAGCTTGAAGGTACTTAGCTTCTATTATCCTGAACCAATCTACTTTCCATTCAATGAGCTTCCAAGCCACTTTTGTAGTGAGGGCCTTGTTCAGCAAGAGAATTCATCTAAGGCCCAGACCGCCCAACTTTTTAGGATGGAAAATCATTTCCCAATTGACCAGAGACATCCTCTTTTTCTCTTTAGAGCCCACCCATAGAAAAATTATTTGTATCCTTTCCAACCTATTTGCCATGTTGCTTTTGATCTTGAAGATGGGCAAAAAGTAGGCAGGAATCCCTTGGAGAGTAGAAGCCACCAGCTAAAGTTTACCAGTGTTGCTCAGAATCTTCCCTTTCTACCCAACAAGATTTTTCTAAGTTCTTTCTAGGATGGAATTCTAGAATTATTCAAAGACCTCTTTGATACTAAGAGGGAGGCCTAGGTAGGTAGAGGGGAGCAAAGACGACTAACAACCCAATATTTGAAGCACTTTGGTTTGGGTCTCAATGGGGGTGTTAAAGAAAAAAATTCTTCTTTTCTGATAGTTGATGCACTATCCCAAGTCCAAAGCATAATTCTCGAATAGGTACTTCCACTGTCTAGCTTTAATTATAGATGAGTACCCAAAGAGGAAAGTATCATCCACAAATTATTCTAGAACAACTTGCTGTAGAGTGGAAGCTGGTTTGATTCCTTTTATTCATCCCATGGAAGAGAGCATAGTCAGATTCATGCTAAGGACCTCAGCCACCATAATAAATAAATAAGGGGAGAGAGGATCACCCTATCGAAGACCTTTTTTAGGTTTAAAGAAGCCACCCGGCGAGCCATTGACCATTACAAAGAAGGTAACCATTTGTTTACATTCTAGAATAATGTGGATAACCTTCTCATTAAAGGCCATTCTACTAAGGATTTTTTTGATGAAGGACCAATTAACCTTATCATAAGCCTTAGAGATATCAAGTTTAAAGGCCATACCTAGTCCAATGGAGTTGATAATTTTGTGAGTGGATATGGCCGCATCTAGGATCTCCCTTCCTGGAACAAAATGTTTTTGAGTAGAACTTATCACCTTGTCCAGGAGGGGCTTCATTCTGTTGACCAGGATCTTCGTGAGGATCTTATAGAACGTGTTACAAAGACTGATAGGTCTGAAGTCCAGCATAGAGGTAGGGTTGTCATTCTTAGGGGCCAACACAATATAGGTCTTTTTATGGTGCTTTAGCAGACATCCTATTCAAAATAAGTCTCTGGTAGCACGGGAAACTTTTAATCCAACAATATCCCAATTTTCTGATCTAAATTATATTAGTTAATTTAGTTGAGTTTGAAAATTATAAATAGAATACTTTATCTTTTGTTTTATAAAAAAATAAAAAAAATTCTTATTGCACACATATGTACTCATTATAAATTTAATAAATAATTAATGAGAACTTAAAAAATTGTAAAAGAATATGCTTTCCTTTGTCATATGTTTTTCTTTCTATTGATGAAAGGTCTATCTATTTAAGTAATTTGAACCAAAGAATAAGTCTTAAAAAAATAATTTGAATGAGTTTTGAATGAACATAATTAACCATTTTCTACTTTTAGAAAAATAAACATCACCAAAGAAATAAGAAAGTACAATCTTTACTTTTTACTAGAGTTGACCATTTAATTGCATAAAAAAAACACTAAAAATAATAACTATATCATAATAAAAATAACCTAATACACCTAATAACCTGGAGCTCTCTTTTCTTTCAAAAATGACAAGTGGTGCTATCAGGAGATTGAGAAGCTTAAGGCATGGAATACTTACCTTGAGGCTAAGTATCAGAATCCTCTAGAGAGAGTTAAGAATAGAGGTAAAGACTATGACACTCTCAGGATTTTATGTTTTTGTAACTTTTTGGGTTTGAGATCCTTGTAAAACATGTTTTTGTCTTAATTTCAAAACAACTCAAATTGTTATCTACTACATTCTACCTCTTTCTCGAAATGAACAACCCATGAATCCAACTACAATTAAATTTATAAGTATTTGAATAGAATCTCAATTTATCTAATAGACTACCTAATTTTCTATATCAACATACTTGAAGGTCTCCCAATATATTTTTAAATATCATTAATAGTTTTTCAATATAAAACACGTGATAACCTTGATTTCTATAAAATCATTTCACACATTTTACTATTATTCTATAAAATCACAACTGTTAATTCATGCAACACTATAGCATTTTTCTCCACAACTATTTATCTTATTCAAGATTCTCAATTGAAATTGTACTCCATATATATTTCAAATTTTTACAAAAAACAATTTTAACACGCCATGAATCAAACAATAGACTAACTTTCCTTTAAAAAGGAAATTACAGTGATAAAGCAATGCCAGCAAGTGTATGCAGTTTTATTCAGTAGCTAGAGGATGTTCTCCAACAAAGACGAGTGCAATCAAGCCTTTGAGGAAACATAGAAATGAAGAGATTTTATTTGTGTGGCATGACCTTAGCTCAATTGTGTCCTGAGAAGACAACCTTGTTGGGGCATGGTGGGAATCGAGGGTTTGGAGATGTGCCCATGCAATTTGGAGGTTTTGCCAACTTTTGCATACTTGTAAGTGGATTATTATTTATGGGAGGATTTGGAGGGTTATATCAAGTGGAGGCATGGATCAAACACATGGTTCCAGAATAGCTTGCTATAGAGTGGAAGCTGGATTGATTCCTTTTATTCATCTCGTAGAAGAGAGCATAGTTAGATTCTTGCTGAGGACCTCATCTACCATAATAAATTAATAGAGGGAGAGAGGGTCACCCTACCAAAGACCTTTTTTAGGTTTAGAGAAGCAACCCGGGGAGCCATTGACCAATACAGAGAAGGTAAAAGTTTGTGTACATTCTTGAATAATGTGGATAACCTTCTCATTAAAGCACATTCTACTAAGGATTTTTTGGATGAAGGACCAATTAACCTTATCTTAAGCCTTAGAGATATCAATTTTAAAGGCCATACCTCATGCTTTGCTCCTATCCAATGGAGTCAATAATTTCATGAGTGGATATGGCTGCATCCAAGAGCTGCCTTCCTAGAATAAAACCTTTCTGAGTAGGACTTATCAGCTTGTCTAGGAGGGGCTTCATTCTGTTGACCAGGATCTTCGTGAGGATCTTATAGAACGTGTTACAAAGATGGATAGGCCTAAAGTCCAGGATAGAGGTAGGGTTGTCATTCTTAGGGACCAACACAATATAGGTCTTGTTATGGTGCTTTAATAGACGTCCCATTCAAAAGAAGTCTCTGGAAGCATGAGAAACTTCTAATCCAACAATATCCCAATATTCTAATCCAAATTATGCTAGTTAATTTAGTTGATTTTGAAAATTATAAATAGAATACTTTATTTTTGGTTTTATGAAAAAATAAAAAAGTTTATTATTGCACACATATGTTCTCATTATAAATTTAATAAATAATTAATGAGAACTTAAAATTTTTTAAAAGAATATGCTTTCCTTTCTCATATGTTTTTCTTTCTGTTGATGAAAGGTCTATCTATTTAAGTAATTTGAACCAAAAAATAAGTCTAAAAAAAAATTAGAATAAGTTTTGAATGGACATAATTAACACTTTTCTACTTTTAGAAAAATAAACATCACCAAAGAAATAAGAAAATACAATATTTACTTTTTACTAGAGTTGACCATTTAATTGCATTAAAAAAACATATAAAATAATAACTATATCATAATAAAAATAGCCTAATAGACCTAATAACCTGGAGCTCTCTTTTCTTTCAGAAATGACAAGTTGTGTTATCAGGAGATTGAGAAGCTTAAAGCATGGAATACTTACCTTGAGGCTAAGTATTAGAATCCTCTAGAGAGAGTTAATAATAGGGGTAAAGACTATGACACTCTCAGGATTTTGTGTCCTTGTTAAATTACTGGTCAGGATTGCAGGTGTTGAAAAAATGTTGGGAAAATGCTTGAGCATTATATGGACCGGATGAAATCTGCTACTAGTAATCTTCATTCGTTGGTTGACATGTTGGAGAAGAAAGAATGGGAACCTATGCAGAACCCTAATACTATGGGGAAAAAATGACAGATCTGGAGAAAAAGGTGCAAGACACCATCTAGATTTTGAAACAGTGGTTGTAACTAGTTTTTTTTGTTGGTTCTCTTTTTGTTTCCTGTGTTGTTGGTTTTAGCTAGCCTGGGGTGTTTGTTCCTCTTTCTATTTTGGCTGCTCTTTTTGGGTAAACTTAATGCATTTTATGTTTTTGTAACTTTTTGGGTTTCGGGTCCTTGTAAAACATGTTTTTACTTTAATTTCAAAACAACTCAAATTGGCATCTACTACATTCTACCTTTTTCTTGAAATGAACAACCCATGAATCCAACTACAATTAAATTTATAAGTATTTGAATAGAGTCTCAATTTATCTAATAGACTACCTAGTTTTCTATATCAACATACTTGTAGGTCTCCCAATATATTTTTAAATATCATTAATAGTTTTTCAATATAAAACACGGGATAACCTTGATTTCTAAGAAAAATCTACCACAATGACAAGATACAAACAAAAGTCATACATACTCTGCATACAAAAATTAAGGAATCAATAGAATCATTCTTCACCTCCAAACAACTTTATAATATCATTTCACACATTTTACTATTATTCTATAAAATCGCAACTGTTAATTCATGCAACACTATAGCATTTTTCTCCACAACTATTTATCTTATTCAAGATTCTCAATTGAAATGGTACTCCATATATATTTCAATTTTTTACAAAAAACAATTTTAACACGCCGGGAATCAAACGATCAACTTACTTTCCTTTAAAAAGGAAATTACAGTGATAAAGCCACGTCAACAAGTGGATGCAGTTTTATTCAGTAGCTAGAGGATGTTCTCCAACAAAGACGAGTGCAATCAAGCGTTTGAGGAAACATTGAAATGAAGAGATTTTATTTGTGTGGCGTGACCTTAGCTCAGTTGTGTCCTGAGAAGACAAGCTTGTTGGGGTGTGGTGGGCAGCGAGGGTCCGGAGATACGCCCGCGCAATTTGCCAACTTCTCCATACTTGTAAGCCGATTATTATTTATGGGAGGATTTGGAGGGTTATATCGAGCGGAGACATGGATCGTAAACACAATCAACACCACCACAAGCACATTCAATAATGTCTTGCTCATCAAACTACCCATGCTAAAAGGCTGAGAGCTTTTGCTAAATCAAATTCACAGGAAAATCTTTAGCTTTCAACTGGATACTGAAGAAAGAGATCGAACAGAATATAATGTGATGTCCATTTATGGAGGAAGCCATAAATTTATAGCAATACTTTCTCAGAGTTTCTGCGAATACAGCGCATTCAAAGTATTAGGCGTAAGGGAGACGCTGACATTCAGGAAGCTTTGCCACATTGATTGGTTAACCCACTATACAATAAAACCCTAATTTTTGTATACACGTCGCTATTTCAGATCAAAGCTTTTCTCGACTTTTAAGAAATTAACCAAATTGATTTTTAAATGAGAAGATTTGACTAATTCCATTCGATTTTTGAATTAGTTAATAAGTTGCTAATAGTTAGCTCAATGTACTTGTACAATTTATCTAAAGGTTGATAGTATTGTAGAAGTAGATAATGAGATGGGAAATAGCATGTACTATAATAAGATATATTAGCATTTGTACAAAATAAATGTGTAATAGTTATGTTGATAGTAAGATATATATGTTAAATAATATTTTAGAAAATACAATTCAAAGAAATAATGATAATAGTTTATAGTATGTCTTAGTTTGTAATAAAATATATTTCATTATCATAAATATAATCATTACAAAATTACTTTCTTAATTTTTGTTTTTTTCTTTTCTTTTTTTTATTTCATCAACTTATAATATGCACTTACATGCAAAAATATATTCAAAACTGCTACTAAAACAATACTAAGGATAAATAAGAAGCTTCTTTGTTGACTGACCTCATTTTCATGGAGTTTATTGCTATTTGTCTTCTGAATACAAGAGGATTTAATCTTAAAATAACACAAAATTGATTTCATTTTCCTCCAATAGAAAGTGCACACATTTGGCTCTAAAACCTCTAATGCCCCCTTTGAAAAAAATGGGTAGACACCCAGAAGAAATCTCAACACAAAAACTACCAAATTTGTTTACACAAGGTATAAGCTAATGATCTCATAAAAGTTATAAGATGATGGTATGCTTATGGTACATTCTACAAATCTTCATCACTTCACCAACTTGCAAAATTATCTAATAATGTAGTAGACGATGGAGTTTTCAACTATTCCATCCTCAACTTGCTTTGATCGATTTTAGTGGCAAATCAAACTTGAATTGAAGCTAGACAAAAAGAAATTCAATGGAAAGATGAGTTCCTTTCTAAGTGATTTTGAATCCTTAAAATTGAATGAATCGCAATATTTTTTATGGGATCTATAAACATAATAGGACTATCATGTTTGTCTATAATAACCTCGACAAATGTGATAAGATATGCCAGAACATTTTTTAGTAGGAACAAGTTTGAACCAAAAGAATACTAAGCTGCAAAAATTGAAGTATCCAAGATATAGTTCTATTGATATTTCCTATATTGAAGATGAGCCATAAGTTGAGAGATCGGGCCAAAAACTTGTCCACCCATAGAAATCCCCCTGATCTTAGCACTATGTCCCAGTCAAATATAATGAAATCTAAAAACTTAAAATCAATCTAAGAATCAAGAATGTCACCTTTATGTATGAGATTTAATGTATTTTCAAAGAAGGGAAATGTCTATTTAATAGTTACAAGCAAGGGCACAAGCCCTCTAAGTGAAATCATCTTATTGAACGATGCTCCTAGAGTGATTAAAATAGTAACTATTGTCACATTGTGCATTCATTTTGACATAAAAAGTCTCTGTCCAAACACTAAAACCTAATCCTATTTTGACTGATCCAACATGATTCTCCACACTTCAGCTATAAGAAAATCTGCATTGATTTAACTATTCCTTACCCACTTGTTTGCATCACTTTTTCTATTAATGCATTAATAATAAGTTGTATCTAATGCTCTATTTGAAGCTCTTATTTGTAAAATTTTCTCCAGGTCCTACAAAATAGAGCATTTCTAAAATTTTAAGCAAATACAATAAAACAAAGAGTGAACCTAATTGGGAAAGAAAAGGAAAACATGCTAATTAATGACTAGCCAAAAGTAGTAATGCAAATAAAATAAAATCATGTTCATTTATAATTATAAAATTAAATTTGTATAGAGGTTTTCCACTCACTACACAAGAAGAAATTATGGAAGTTTTGAAGGTAGAGGCGTAAAGAGTAAATATAGTACTCTTTGGTTAGCTTAACAAATAAAGCATGAAACATAACTTCTCATTTGATAGGATTCTTCAAAGAGGTGTGTCAAATGGAATGCAATATTCCCAAGGTTTAGGGAGCATTTTTCCTCGCATATTATAATTGAAAATGCTCTTATACAAATGCATCCAAAATGTGGAATCATAGATAATGCATCTGATTTGTTTGAAAAAATGCCTCAATGAAATGTCATGTATTAGGAATAAAATGAAATGATTTCAAACTAGCCACAAAATAGATTTTGCAAGGAAGCATATTTATTTTTTTCAAGATACATATGTTTTCTATGTCTTTGATTTTTTTTCCTTGAAATTTTCACTAATATATTGTAGGCAGCCATGTCGAAAAATAGTTCAAATGCATAAATTTATAATTTCCTATTTTATAGGGTAAAGTTCATACAATCCTCATCCATTAATTCTACGTAGAAGTCTCACTTCTTTTCTTCAAAATCCATATTTCCATGGCATTTTGTCTATCATTTTAATATTCTTCTCTAATAATGAACATTTGGCGTTTGTGTTCTCTATTTTTTATAGGCACTCGTAACCTACTCTAAGCCTCTCATTATGTTGGAGAAGGCCACAACTTATAACTATTATTTCTTGGCCTAGCATGGCCACCCATGAGTCTCTCCAACTGCCCTTTCTTCACTTGGTGAATGTCTGACCTTAGTAGCTCCATCAATTCATCACCCTTTGTAGAGGTCTATTTAGCACTGATCATAGCCCTAAAGAGGATTCTTTAGTGAAGTTTCTAAATACTTCTAAGCCCTCTCAAATTAGATAAATTTCTTGAAAAAAATGGATGCTTTAAGAATAGGTCAATGAATATCCATTAAATCATAGATAAAACATAGTCATATTGTGAGAAAAAATATGGCATCATAGCTACCAATTATTGTAGGATATGCACAAAAAAGGATGTGTTGAAAAGGCATTAGATACTTTTGAGAAAATGTAATTGGAAGGTGTAAAGCTATATTTAACAACCCTACCAACATCAATCAAATCATAGTAAAGGTATATTTTTATCAAATATGATGATAAAAAATTCTCTAGTAGAAATGTATGAAAATATGAAAGCATAAATATGGAATGTAAAGTGTTTGGTAGAAAGTATCAAAGAGATGCCATCTCCTAGTATGCAATGGTCACAATATCCCAAAAATATAAGAAGCTTGGTACTCACGCACAAAATTAAAACATGTCTAAAGCTACTTTTTCCTTTCCTGGTAGTCGTGAAGAATTCTAGCAACCATAAAAAATTTGTGGGTGATATTTAAAAATTTTCCAACAGAAGTCCAACCCAAGAATAGCCTATCGGCTAAAAATTAAAACATGAATAAAGTTAAAAATATTGGTGCATTTGTTTGGATAAGTTTAATATGAAAAAATAGAATAACCTTTCCTTCTCTTTCATTTCGACATCCGGTTCATGTGTTTCCTTATCTCATCTTGAACAAAAATATTATTTAAATAATAAATTTTTTGATATCCTACAAATTTTTTAGTCAAGCACTGCATGCCTTCAATCTAGTCTTAATAATTAAATATTGGTCAAATTTAATTATGGTTATGGAATATATTTTGAAGGGTGGGAAGACTATAGTAAAAGTATTCTCTTCTTAAAAATGATTAAAACAAAATTGTCACACATAGCATCGAGTGACTAATGGCAATGTTGGACTACCAATGTGTATACAATAATGTGTGCAAAGAAAATATGGATGAATCAGAATGGGTTGGATGCCAAGGAAATCCAAGTGTCAACAACAATGTAGAGCTTTACATTTGGAGGCTTGGATGCATAGAAGAGTGTGAAACATCAATCTTTGCATTTATTACTAAATTTTAATATAAAAATGTAGGTGCATTCGTCCTAGTGGCAATAAATAAAATTTACTCACAATCAACTAGTATTATGGAAACACCATCTTATATTAACAAGGTCTATAACTAGTTACAAAATAGCATGGAAATAATTATAACTCAAACAAAAAAAATGAAAAAAATTAAGACCATGCAAAAATGTCTTGAATAGATTGAACTAGCAATCTTTGCAAGAAATTTCCATTGTGAATAGATTGAAGAAGTCGGAAAACAAATCTTACTTATGAATAATAATTTATTTAAGGGGCTTCAAAAAATATATCTGACCTCAATAATCTATCATTGAAAATCACGATATTCATAGAGTTGTTTTTTTATTTATTGTGAATTGATTGAAGAAATAACTATTAAAGAAAGTTTAAATGTGCCATGCCATCATATTCATTGTGAATCCTTACTAGATCACATGCTAGCATGTTTCGATGATTTTTGTGATTATGGAAAGGAGTATCCATTTTCCCATAAAGAATCATAATTACCCTTGAAACGTGTGGAGTTGGCGTTGTCTGAATCAAAGGGCTTACTTGGCTAAAGAGGATAGCAAGTGTGTCCCTAGTATTATTACTATTAATGGCACCTAGAGATCTATTAGATCTAGTGGTACGAAGCCCATTTTCCAAAAATTCTCGCAAAGCCAGCATTTTAAGTATTCTTTGGAAAGGCTTTGCAATAACAAAGGGTTTTTAAAGTTCTGCAGAAACACTTGGTTCCTTGTTTCCTAGGTTATCCTAGTTCAGTAGGGTCCAAAATTTGAAATGGGAGGCAATACGCTCTGCATTGAGCATGATAAAATCGAATAGACCTTCACCTCTGATGCATTGGTGACACATTACTGCAAGGAGAGTGACATTTGGTGTTTTATGGAGAGAATGAAGGGTGGGCATGATGAACGAATCTCCAAATAGTTCATGTCGTCTTGGAATAATATAAGTGTCTCTATAGGTGGCATCCATTTTCAGCTGAATGAGGAGGTCATAGCCAAGGTGACCAGGCTCTCTATGATGGGGAGAAAATTTAAAAAAACTAGTCAAACCCCTGATCCAACAAGCCTCAACTAGTTTTTAAAGGTAGGAGAGCTACCGGTGAAAAAGCAGGGGGGCTTCCACAGGGAGGTGTTGCCGGATTTCTGGCTGAAAATCTACCTCATTATGATGAAATACTTCACATTGGAAGGTAAGTTTTCTATTTTTTACTACTACCACTTACCGTTCCTAAACCATATTAGAAAAAAGGATTTAATTTCCATCCCTTTCTATCTTCTACACTCCTTAGAAAGCAATATCCTTGATATTAAGGAGAACTTGGATAAGAAAATTCCTATCCTTCACCAGGGCCTTCTTCTCTGCATTTACTAGTTCCACAAAGCTATCTATCTGATACCCCAACCCCCCCCCCCCCCCGATTATCCAGGAGATGACCTAGAAGGATTCCCCGGAAAAAAATGAAAACCCCACCCAATCCTCCTCGCAATCCATCCGTATCACCCAGGAGCCTGAACCGGGTACTAAAGAGGGAAAGAATAAAAAAAATGTGTTAAAAACCTATTCATTAGGAAGGATGCCCAGGAGGTGTCTTATGTCTCTGAGTATGAGGAAATTAGAGATAGGAAGAAAGATGATAATGCTTTGGAGATTGACTGTAGGCCCCAAAAAAGGAAATTAATGGAGAGCTAGGTTAGCCTAGAGGTGGATTTGAGTGGCTCAAGGTGCAAGAGGTCTAACAGACTTGCCAAAGAATAATGCAAAACCAAGCTACTAGAAATGACAACTAAAGAGCTTTCCATCTCTAATAAGGATTCCTAGACCAGTGAATCCATGAATGATTCCTCAGAAGACCACATGAGCCCCCCCACATGACCTTGTCCTCGACCCCAAGCATGCCATGGAAACCCCCATCATTTCTACCCTGTCCCTAAGCCTTGCTCAGGATCCCCAAGATAAGCCCCCTACCCCTGTTTATAATAATGAGGCCCCAGAGGATAAAAAAAAGCTCAAAGGTACTCTAAAAAGGAGGTTCATGAACTTGGACAAAGAGATTGTGGAGATCAAGGAAACGATGCAGGAGCTGATAAACCAATGTAGGTTGACCAACAAATTTGGCCTAAAGGTTATGCGCACGCTTCGGCTATGACTCTTTATCATGTGTAGGACAAGCTTGTGGGTGGTACTCTGGAGGCCAATGAGGACAACAAGGACCTCTTCCTGTTCTTGCAGGAAGAATGGGCGAGAACCCTGCTATCTAAGCAGTTGGGTGGGAAAAATTAGTTTTTTTTCCCATGTTTTGGTTAATTTTGAATGGGCCTAGCTCTAAGATCCCTTGTTTTGTGGATGGGATTATTGTTAGTTTTTATAGCTTTTTGCTCAGCCCTATGTGGCTTTTAACTACTACTTTACATGCTACTGCTCATTCTAGATACTCTATTTTAATTCGTAAGCTTAGTATGGTGGTTTATGTTTTTGATAGGGGAAGATTTAGATTTGGTGACTTTACTGTTAAACTATTATATCTGCTTTGGTTGGTTACATTAATGTGCTATTAATGTGCTACTAGTCCTTTGTTCCACGTGCTAGCACCCTCTTGCTACTTTATCTATCAAAAACTATTAAAGATCTTTGTATACTTATAATTTTATATTCTTGATTTGCAAGTTTGATTTCATCAGGCTCCATTTACTATAATGTTTTAGATTGATATAACATGGTTTACTAGATTTCTATAGGTAAGGATGTTGTTTACACGGGTTCTACATAGGCACTCCTACTACACACATAAAATTTATCTAATCATTCAATATAAACTACATGCTTTACATCATTTTATTTTTTTAAGAAAATAATACCTTCTCTTCTACAAAAAATTACCATTACCATCCTAATAGATTCAATATCTGAAGACTTTTTTATTACTCAACAATTCTTGCTCCTCAGTGCATCTTTAATCTTTAAAGTCTATTCATTTCCTCTAATGTTTCTGCTATGATTGTTAGTGTGTTGAAATTAAATATGAGACAAGTTGGGTGATGATAAGGAGGGTTGTGAATGCAAAAAAATACTCATAGATATTTACTACATTTATTATGTTCACTACCCATTTATATTTTATGTGCGGTTCATAATGCATAACTTGGTTTATAGAAACAATAAAACATTACATACAAGTATTTATCATGTAAAAGTGGTCATATAAAATTATATTAAGAATTTAAAATAAGATCAGATCAACAAATATTCAATCTCTATTTTCTTTATGTAATTAAAAGAAAATTAACAACAAAGAAACAAAGCAATGCAAAAAATTATTCAACTAGAAGCGTGGAATATTTTAACTACTTGAAAGTTATGTGGAAGACAAACTTCTATTGCCTGCAAGTTGTGCAAAAGATAATATTATGATAAAGGATGTTACAAAATATACATGAAAATTTCATTGCCACTATACAGGATGTAAAGTCAAATCTAGGTGTAGACAGTTGCCTAATGTTTTTTGACTTTTTCCTTATATCTAGAACAATTTTCAATTATGGTAAAAGAAGGTTTGTAAGGGATTTGACCCTTTAGAAAAAGAGGAAAAAGGATAATATAATATGCACCATCCAAAAATTTAAGGTATTACAAGTCTAAACCAAAAATGGCTACCCTTAAGAAATATAGGGAAAATAGTAGCCAAAAGCTAGCCAACAAATAACAAAAACCAAACTGTGTAGAAAAAACTAAATCTGAAATAAAATTAAGCTAGGATATTAAGAACATAAAAAACCTCCACCTCCACCTTGGTCATGTCCATTGTAGTCTTATTTTGGTTCATGACCTCTAAAGGGGACTTTTCATTTTTTCTTCTTAGATTACCTCAGTTCCTCTTGTTGGGCCCTAAAATTTCTTGATCTTTGTTAGGATTAAGCTTGAAAAAAATTTTCTCTTCATGCTCCTTTTGAAGAGACTCAACCAACCTATTCATTGTTTATGATGTATTATTTATACTCTTGTAGCTCTAAATTATAGAAGGTTGAAGGGAATCTTTTAAACTATTCATCTTCTCCCCCATATAAGAAATTTTAACCTTATGATACTTTCTCTTTTTCTCAAGGGTATTTGTAGTTTTCTTGAGACAACCCACCATATAATTATGCTCTTTATATGTCCAAAAATTCTATCCTAGGGTGATGCCCACTCCACAAAAATCCCCAATGGTATTATCCTGATTCTTACTAGCAACCAAGGTATCTAGAACATCGGGTTTACTACCAAGATCTCTTATCTTTATCTTTAAATCTTTGGTTTCATTAAAAAACCATTTTCATAGGGATAATTAATCAATACCATTCTCTTTTTCCAAGCCTAGAACATAATATTAGTCTTTATAGTCTGACTTGAGATGACAGGAATTAGCTTTAAGCTCCATTAGAGACATATCTTTGTCCTTGGTCTGAGTGGCCTCCTCTGGAAAGGGGTTTGCACTAGAAATAGGGAGAGTTGCTCTTGAATATCTTCAGAAAGATCCTTCTTATTATCCACATAATATTCTATCTCCTTACCTTTATGACACTTCAGATTTTTATATTTAACAACAACACTTTCACTAGTAATGGAGGGTGAATCCATGTCCTTCTTACCTAGAGATTTACCATCAACTAGAGAAGGTGAAAATTTTCTCTTCTCCTTACCCTTCCTATAACTAGTGGCCCTAATAGTATATTTATTCGTCCTGTTAATTTCAGCTGAAGAGACATAATCTTCATCCTCAGAAACCATATCCTTACCCTTCCCTTTACCCCTAGCTTTGGCTCTAGGATTTGGTGATCTTTTAAAAGAACTGAAGAAGGAATATATTGTTCTTTATCATAATATATATTCCATTCATCATCTATTTCCTCTTTCATCTGCTTAGCACTGGTATCTTCATTATCATAGATAAAAATGGGGTTTGATAGGTCAAGGAGGGATTTGAAGTGATCATAAGTCAACACTAATGATCCTTCATACAACACAATATTTTTATCTAGGTTCTTTTGATGATCCTTCATACTAACTTGAAGAGAAGACAATTAATTAAAAGGAATAGAAATCCTAATGTGATGCTTTAAATAATTAAGAACAAATTTGTGCCTTAAGGCCCTAGTAAAATACCCATCTAGGATTATGTAATCAATAATTACATTCAAAACTTGATTCCAAATCTGCTTAATCTTGCTCAGTTGATTGTTTTTCTTTATTCCCATTCCTCTTGGTCTTTGATTTCCTCCTCTATTTTGGTAAATTTATGAACAAAAATCTCTAATTATTTACAATCCTTATAGAACTTCTTTCCTTCCATTGATAAACCAGTAGCCTCAAACACTAATTTATCATCTATGGTGAAATTCCTACCAAATAGAAGAATGTTTCCATCCTTCCAACCCTTAGTGAAATTTTTAGTAAAGTTCAAGTCCTAGCCATGGGTCTCTCCAAGTAAGGAATGAGACCACCCTCTTTTAGGATATTCCACACTTTATTATTTCTTTTGACAATTTCAAAGTCCATGGGATCAACACATCTCCAATCTCCCCTTATATAATTCTCCCCTAGGATTTGATGCATAACTAGGATAGAAAAAAATAGCTTCAAACTTAGGCACAAAGTTACCCATAATCTATGTGAAAGGTAGTTGCTATTTTGAGCCGATAAGGTGATTGCACAAGAAAAATGTTTAGAAATAGCACCTTGACAATATCCAAAATATATTTTTTTTAAAAGGAAATGGTAAATTCATATGGACTAGGAGCCTTTTTAATTTCAAAAGAGAAAAAAACTTTCTTAATCTCTTCTCTGGAGAGTATAGTCACAAGCAGTTTTTTGTGATCTTAATTCAAGATTTTGGGAAGAGCATCCAAAAGAGAGTTTTGAGCATTTCCATCCTAGGAATTATCAATAGTCAAGAGATTAGAAATGAATTTAACCAACTATCTACATATCTCATTTTCCTTCTCAATCCTGACCCCATTCTTCATGAGATGATCTATTCTATTTTCTACCCTCTGCTTAAGAGTAGATATGTTCAATGAAAAAAATGAGTCTTTGTGCTCCCAAAGAGAGCCACTAAGTTCTGGATCTTTCTTTCTAGAAGTGATATTATGATAATGTTACCCAAAATTTCCCTGTCATTCAATTTTGGCCACAAGATTGTTTTCATTTGCAAAGTAGATCCATAAAGTTTCATGATTTGCGCTCTTGGCCCCATGTTCTTTGATGTGTTGTCAAGCCCCAGTTTAGATTGCATGCATTGAATCGCAAAGCCCAGGGAGATATTCAATTTTTAAAGCTTGCAGGAAATACTCAGATCACAGGGTTCCAAAAAATGAAAAAGTTGAAAACCCTCAGTGTTTTCTATTTTCTTTAGTCAAGTGAAAGCCATGGTTGTTTTCGATCTTCATGCTAAGTATCGAAAACCCTCGATGTTTTCTATTTCTCTTGTGCCTTTTCAGTCAAGCCAAAGCTTTGGTTATTTTTTATCTCTTTGCATCTTCGCACTTCTTCCCTGATGACAGTATTTCCTAAGTGCGTTGTCGCGACCTGGTGGGGCCCAGTTGATTGTTTTCAAGAACTGCTAGTGGTTTGTTGCATGATCACATAAGTCTTTTTTGGGCTATGCGAACATGAAACTAGTTGTTAGCCACACTGATAGGGACTTGCAGTTTGGTGGTGGGTCCCAATTTTTCATGTTCTCTAGCAGTTATGGGTTTCATTTGGTGATTAGGCAACTATGCAATCGCTTAATCTCCTGGTCTTAGCGGTTAGCTCCTTAATGTTTTGAGATCTGGCGAGCGATTAGTTCTCCTTAGTCATGTGTTCATGCAATCTGGCAGGTGGTTAATATTATGACTAGCGGTCTCTTTTTTGAGCGGTTAAGTGCAGTGGAGATCCGATAGTTGTCGCATGATCTCATGGACTCTTCCAAGCCCATGAGATCATTCACTAGCTATTGATCTTGCTTTATTGGTCGGCTGGTGGCTCATGGGTCTAGAGTATCTACAGAGGTGGTAGTCAATGAAGATCTACGGTGATCCTATGTTCACATAGGATCTTTTGAGCCCATGCGATCATACACCCACTATCCGATACAAAGCCAAGATTCTTCTACCTTCTGATGCCATGTCATGCTGATATGTTCAATGTTCATTAGATAAGCTGGTGGTGATGATGTAGTTGTCAGTGGGGCTGGATTTTAATGGCGAGAAGTTTAGAGGAGGTCAATTTTGCCCTCTAAATTTGGTAGTATCTGATAAAGTGTTTCTTTGTTCACGTGATCGCAGATATGGTTTAGCAGAGTTCCACTTTTCTTAGCGGATGCATGGATAATGGTTTTGTGTAGTCACTAGATGGAACCAGGGTTAAGGAAAACATCAAGTGACCTGGCGACTTAGGGAAAATGAACCCAGGGTGAACTCAGGGTTAAATTTGTAGTCAGATCTCGAGCCTGAGTTTTTGCCAATGTTTGATTTGTAGACCATGAGTAGCGAGGTAGTTCAAAAAATTTATGTCACTAGGACATGAGTAGTTAAAGGAAAATGATGAAGAGGTCCGACTAGCCGCCATGAGTCAATTCTTGTCCCTGTGAGGTACTTTTGTGGCATTCATGGTGAGACTTTGGTGTAGTAAGGATGATGAATCCAGGTTGTTTATCTACAAGCAATGTAGTACAAGGGTGGGCACGTAAACAAGATATCTGATCAGAGTGATGACTATGGTGAAGTGGAATAGTAAGGTGAGGAGATGGAGGTTGATGCTCAGCCTGAGCTCTTGGATAGTTTGTATGATGAGCTCCCTCTCTTTGTTGATGATAAAGGAGAGACCAGGCCATTACCTACAGGTGAAGGTCAATCAGAACAAAAGCTTCACCATCAATAGGAGGTTGATATCGAAGAGGATACCATGTCCTTAATGGATGAGCTGCCTAGTTTTGTTGAATAGAATGATAAGGATGTGATCATAGCCACCTCTGTGAAGTTTCAATAGCTAGAAGAGATTGATCCTCAAGATATGCTGATTCATGAGCTTGATCTCATCTTGGAGGAGGAGGCTTCCCAATGTGTAAAGGATAACCAAAGCCTTGACAAAGATTATTTGGGAAGCATCATAGGAGGCTTGTGTATAGAGCCTGATTGTCAAAATCTAGTCATTCCTGGGGATCTTCAGGATATTGACAATTCTAATGAGCTCTTGGCTTGTTTAAAAGTAGAGGATGACAGTCCCCTATCCATGGATGATGAGTTGACTTGGCTACCCATAATGGAGGGAAACTAGGAAGATAAAGAAGAATCCATCAAGGAAAGTCCTACCTTTAGAATTTCAAGAGGCTGTCCCATCTAATACTTGGCCCAGAAGGAGTTTACTGAGACCTCTCCATGTGACCAATTAGAGGAAGGTAAACTTGATCCTATTTTTGTAGAGGTAGGTAATAATCATTTGACCAATTTTCATATGCCTTATATCTTTGTAGCTATCCTCATGAGTCGAATGCAAAATATCTTGATGAGGAAGGGTAGCTACTTTTCACAACCAGTGAATGGTTTTGTTTGACAAGGTTTCTGTAACTGGTTAGTTTAGGATATGTTAGGTTTTCCTATTTTTTTTCCCTATTTTCTATCTTAGTTTCCTATTTTCCAAGAAGTGCTCATGCACACTTTTGTTCCTCCCAGTTTGTGTTCCTCTCCCTATCAGAAAATTTTTGTGTTCTTGAGATGACCCTATGCCTAATGGATTGCTTCAAAGGCTACTGGTCCAATGTCTAGCAGGTTGACATCCCACAGAGGTCACCAAAATGTTACCCAAAATTTCCATGTCATTCAATTTTGGCCACAAGCTTGTTTTCATTTGTGAAGTAGATCGACAAAGTTTCATGATTTGCACTCTTGGCCCCATGTTCTTTGATGTGTTTTCAAGCCCTAGTTCAAATTGCATGTGTTGAATCGCAAAACCCAAGGAGATATTAAATTTTTAAAGCTTGCAGGAAATACTCAGGTCGCAGTGTTCCAAAAAATGAAAAAGTCAAAAACCCTTGGTGTTTTCTATTTTCTTTGGTCAAGTGAAAGCCTTGGTTATTTTCAATCTTCATGCTAAGTATCAAAAACCCTCAATGTTTTCTATTTCTCAGGTGCCTTTTTGGTCAAGAAAAAGCCTTGGTTGTTTTTGAACTCTTCGCATCTTCGCACTTCTTCCCTGATGACAACATTTCCTAAGTGTGCTGTCGCGACCTAGTGGGGCCCAGTTGATGGTTTTCAAGAAATTCTAGTAGTTTGTTACATGATCGCATAAGTCTTTCCTAGGCTATGTGAACATGCGACTAGTAATTAGCCGCGCTGATAGGGACTTGCAGTTTGGTGGTGGGTCCCAGTTTTTCATGTTCTCTGGTGGTTATGGGTTTCATTCGGTGATTAGGTGACTGTGTAGTCGCTTAATCTCCTAATCTTGGTAGTTAGCTCCTTAACATTCTAAGATTTGGTAGGTGGTTAGTTCGCCTTAGTCATGTATTCGTGCACTCTGGCAAGTGGTTAATATTATGACTAGCGGTCTCTTTTTTGAGTGGTTAAGTGCAGCGGAGATCTGATGGTTGTCGCATGATCTCATGGACTCTTTCAAGCCCATGAGATCATGCGCTAGCTATTGATATTACTTTATTGGTCGGTTGGTGGGTCGTGGGTCTGGAGTATCTATAGAGGTGGTAGTCAACGAAGATCTATAGTGGTCGTATGTTCGCATGGGATCTTCTAAGCCCATGTGATCATGTGCCCATCATTTGATACAAAGCCAATTCTTCTACCTTCTGATGCCATGTTGTGTTGATGTGTTCGATGTTCATTGGATGAGCTGGTGGTGATGATGTGGTTGTCAGTGGGGCCAAATTTTAATGGTGAGAAGTTTAGAGGAGGTCAGTTTTGTCCTCTAAATTTGGTGGTATCTGATAAAGTGTTTCTTTGTTTGCATGATCATGGATATGGTTTAGCAGAGCTCCACTTTTCTTAGTGGATGCGTGGTTGCGTGGATAATGGTTTTGTGTAGTCGCTAGATGGAAGCAGGGTTAAGGAAAACATCAAGCAACTTGGTGACTAAGGGAAAATGAACCTAGGGTGAACTCAAGGTTAAATTTGTAGTTAGATCTTGAGCTCAAGTTTTTGCCAGTGTTTGATTTGCAGACCGTGAGTGGCGAGGTAGTTAAAAAAATTTATGTTTCTAGGACATGCGCAGTTAAAGGAAAATGATGAAGAGGTTTGACTAGCCACCATGAGTTGATTCTTGTCCCTGTGAGGTACTTTTGTGGAATTCATGGTGAGACTTTGGTGCAGTAAGGATGATGAATCCAAGTTGTTTATCTACGAGCAATGTAGTACAGGGGTGGGCATGTAAACAAGATATCTGATCAGTTGAGATATTTTCAAGATGAATTTATGATCAGAGCTATCTTTTAGGGTTAATGATTTTTTTTATGCAGATCCATGTAACCCTAGTTAGATTTTTGACTCCTGCCTGCATGCAGTTGAGGATGTATATATATTTTTTTGGAGCTTTTGAAGCTAAGAATTCACATTTTGTAAAGAAGAAAGACTCTTTCTTGGGAAGCTATCCATGGCATTTCTTCCTACCCTCTGGTTTCCCACATTTTGTAAATTCCCATTGATTATTCAGGCAACTTTAAGGTGTTTGTGGCATCTTCTTTATCCCTACCTTTTCATTGCTTGGATCATCTCTTATTGGATTGAAGTTTATGAATGTTATCAGTGGTGTTTTAGGGTTCCTGATCCCTCTTACTTTTTGTAATTGTGTGTGTTATTGTGTTTGATCTGATTTAGATGTTTTGTGGGTATACCTCAGCCCCTAGCAGTCTTGTCTCAATCCTACACCGAGTTGCAGAAGTGAATGTCTGCTTGCAGGTCATAAGTTGTGCCTTATGTTCAGACCCTCTTATGAAACACTTATGCAAGCCTATTCAGTAAGTTGTAACCTACTAAACCTAAATCTTTCATTGGTTTCATCTCTCTATACTGAGATCCAAACGCTAATTTTAGTGTATCACCTAGTAGGTAATTTGCTTTCAGCTATTTTCCCTTTTCCAAGCACTCCTTCTATCCCTTTCCCTCAAGATTTACTTTTCTTGTCAAGAAGCAAATTAAGGTGATTATCCAAGAGGAACCAACCTTTTATCTAGAGGTCTCATCTCAGTTAGCAAAGGTCCCACAACCTAGAGATGATTCCCATGTTATACTAAGTTATCAAGACCAAGAGAGCTTGAAACAAGGGTGAAAACTTAGTGTATAACAGATACTTAACAAGAATATAATTCTCTCATGAGAGGTTATGAACTATATAGCCTTACTCCTATATTTTTCTTGAATTTCCTTTAGTTCTAGTTCTAGAATTCAACAAAGTTTCATGGGTAAGATTTGAAATTTTTGGGAGTTCAACCAAATAGTAGTCTATCCAAAAAATATATTCATTTATGTATGTCAATTTATGTAGACAATAAGTTATAGTCAATCTCAATTAATAAAAATTAGGAAATAAAAATTAAAATGTTTTTAAATTAAGTATAAATATATGGGATAGGGTATTTAGCTTGAAGAATACTAATTAAAAATAATATTGATATTATAAAATATATATTTATCAATACTTAAAAAATAATATATCGAGTATGTCATTATTTGATTATTAAAATAGTGTCATATTTATTACATGTCAATCTCAAACAATTCATGTTGAATCCCAAGAAACAAATATGTAATCTAGAGGATAAAAAGATTCTTCAATTTATTTCATTGTAATATTATATATATAAATGTACGTAATTTTTTTAAGTTACTTCACTACAATATTCTATATCTAAATGTTCATAAGGATGACAATATTTAAATTTTTTTTTAAGGGAGTTCATTATATTTTCATGGTAATTTTCTCCTATATCAACCATTTTGATACACTAGCTTTACTTGTCCAATCATTTGAAGATTCCCCTCTCGAACATGTAGACGGACTACATGTAATATTAATTTGATATTTCCTTTAAAGATATAAAATAATTTTTTGAAAAATAATTTACTATATATTTTATCACGTGAGCTATTTTTGCTTGAAAAAAATTTAAATCTTTCAATGTTGAAAATTAACTTCTTTTATTTTAATCATTTCATTTCTTTGAATTAATTAAATAATTAATCTATATTGTAAAATGGTGATCAATGGTAGAAAACCACTTTACACATACATTGGAATACCAAATCTAGTCTATAGGCCATATCTGATTTGTACAACCCAAAAGGATGAAGGGATATAAATGCAAGATCTATCTTACAAGATGATTTTGGGTATTCCTTATGTATGTAGAAATGTACGATTAGAAAGAAGGAATATATGTTATAACTAAGATAATCACAAATAATAAATAATTGTAGATCTCATCTAATATAAAAAAATAGTAGATGTAATATATGAGAGTAATAATTTATGAGAGTAATAATGTGTGTACTTGAAGATAAGAGTGAAAAATGACTCATTTTTATGACTAAAGGAGTCCTGAAATGACCTGATTTCTAGATCTGACAGATGGTGACCCAAAAGCTAGAATTATGCAACTTTAAGTTTTACTCTAGGAACATGTTGATCTTGGCCAAACATGTACCAAGTATAGATTGAGTTTGACCTATACCAGATATGAACAAATTCATAAGTTGAAGGGTAGATTTGTTTAGATCTTTTGGTTTTATATTCATATGAAACAACAAACAATAACTTTAGCAAACATTGATGAATTGTCTTCAAGACGTGAAGCAGTGTTCACCCTTATATATTTTCTATTGACCTCTTCCTTAACAAGAGTTCAGTACATCTATATAGTGGGGTGCTATGTCACCTAACAAGAGTTAGATTATTTTTCCATCTAAAAACTAGAAGATATAGAAATCCAGATACAAATGGCTAAGAAGTCCATGTGTACTCTAGTTGGGGTAGGACAATCATAGTTCAGAGGGAGTTATTCAAGAACCTTAAAATTATAGATGTATTACATATGTTAGGAATGGGCATGAATCTAATTTCAGTATCTAATGATATTGAAATTTGGGTTTCAATCTAACAATTATATCTAAAAAATATGGATTGAATTTTCCAAATGCAAGATTGTCAAGTGTGGGCCAAATGACTATAAGTCATATAATTATTTCTATTTCTATGAAACATTATTTAGAATAGTTATTTTTCTTCATTGGTTAATCTTCATCTCAATTAGTTAATCTTTTACAAGAGTTCTAAACTATCCAAACTCTATATTATTCTAGTTAAGAGTTTACCAAGCTCTTGTTTGGCTAGTAATAATATAGCTAATATAAGTATTGACCGGTTACAATTAATCCTATCCAAGTCACTAATAATTTTTTAAAGCTCACTTAACAAGATTTATACCTATTTATTTTATACCTTATCATGAAGAAAGATCATCCTTGGATCAATAAAGTAAAATCTATAGTCAATAGAGGAACTACAAAATCGATGAGCCAAGACTTGACATTTTCAAAAAGGGAATTGGTCAGCCACATTTAAACCTGTCATATAATAGATCATCAACCCTGTATAATTTTATACAATAGTGAAAATTTTATTTGAATAGATATGAAAGATTTTATCTAATTGAAAGGCTTATAACATGGTAAGAAATTTATGGAAGGTTACCTTGACAATTATGATTGGATAAACCAAGGGTACCATCTTTAGTTTTCAAAATTTCCTGCATCACCTATAAGATTATTTTATTGTATAGGTTATTTCTACATGGCTTAATTTTTTTTAACCTGTTTAATTGTTCATGCATATTTTAAATACAATTCCAAACTTATTTAAATAGCATTCAATTATTAATGATATTTCAAAATATATTTGGAGAGATATCATTATTTTCTTTTAGAATATAAGGTAGTTAAAGAGATAACTCGGGACTCTTTTCAAACATTTCTAATCAGTTAAACTTTAGTTGAATTGATCCCAAGGTGTTCACTTTAGGAAAAGGTAGAAAATAGTAGATATAAATTTGGGTTTTTAAGATGGTCAATTAGGTTATTTTCTATGAGATTTAATGATATTAACATTGTTATAACTTAGTTACTATTTTCAATGTTTATTTTATTCAATTTAATGGTCAACTCTAATGGAAAATTGTAAAGATTGCATTTTTATTTTCTAGTGCGATGTTTACTTTTTGAAGTAGAAAAATAATAATTATGTTTATTCAAAAATTATTTTAATTGAAATATATATGGACTACTCTTTCAAATGAGAAGCTTACAGAAGATATATTGTTGTGGATAAAAATTCTATAGTGATGCATGAATTAATAGTTGTGAGTTATATAGAATAATAATAAAATGTGAGAAATGATATTTTAAAGTTTCATGTTTGGACATGAAGAATGATTATATTAATGCCTTAATTTTTAGATGTTTTTAAATTAAATACAAATTATGCATGATTTTTGTTTGTATCTTGTCATTGTGGTATATTTTGTTTAAAGATCAAGGTTATATTTGTTAGCATGAATAGTGATGGTATTCCTATGGGAAAATATCATAGTAATGAAAGAGGCATGCTACATTTGTTATGTCTTGAATTCATGAATTTTTTTTTCATTGATAGCAACATATGCTATTGACTGGATTGTTCAGGAGGCTACACAAGAGGTTTTAGAGAATTGTACAGATACCATACAAAGAATTAGCACATGAAAACTTAGATGAAGACTCATCATGATGTGCTAAGCCACCATCTATGATGGCACACTCTTATGAGTTAATTGGAAAGAGTTATGACTAGTTTACTGACAACTATCTCTTAGGAGACAAAAACTATGTTTTCACATAGTTTATTACAGAACTTTGTGGATAGCACACATGATTGTTTAAGTTATGATGTGGTAACATAGGTTCATGTTGGAAACTGGCTTGAGAGATTATTGTGATCATATGGTGTCATGATAGTACAGGTGGTGTCATCTATGGCGTATGCATTAGTAAAGACCTATTTGAAGGCCAACTTGGAACATGTTTCAATTAATATGATATGTAAGCTTAATCGATGGATCTAAATGATTAATTGATGTAAATAATATGTTGTAACATTGTAAGAGGTTCCCTATGCACCTTTGCATGGGTCTATTTATTTTTAATAAATAGGATTTATCCTATGAAGGATGACTTTGATATAATTGTTGTAACTTGGATTTATGGATAGAAATCATTGGAAAATATGTGTGGTACTACATATGTGAGATGCAGAGGTGAATGTGAGATTAAGGAAGCATAAGACATTGTTTAAAAAACAATATTTGTGCACCAAGGCACAAGTTGGAGCTTGCTCGACAGTGATTAAAGGCTAGAAGTAGTTTCAAAATAGAACTATCTTAGACTTGAAGTTGCAAGGTTTAGAGAACCTATGTGTGGCTTTAAATCTCAAATCACTTGATTAAATTGATGTATTGTACACCCTTAATAGTATAATTTCCTTTAATAGGATTGGACTCCTAAAAAGGTTGATTCCTTTATTGGGATCACATTGTAAAAGGCTCCTAACAGGGTCTTTCCTTTAACCAAGACCTGCCTATTGTAATACTCGGCTCCTAACATGGTTATAACTCTTAAAAGGGTTATTAAAGGTCTATAGTGTAAATATTTGTGGGTACCATCCCCACCAGGGTTTTTTCCCTTAACAGGGTTTTCCTTGAGAAAAATATTGGCATTCATGTTTGTGTGTTATTGTTGCATTCACTTTTTTAGTTCAGTGTTTTGGTATAAGAAATAATTTTGAAGTTAAAGTTAAATTATTATGTATTGGCATCAATTGATTCAGCCCTACCCCCCCCCCCGCCCCCCCTCCCTTAGTTGATTGGGTGACTAGTATTCTAACAATTGGCATCAGAGCTTTTAGTCCTCAGTCAGGAAGCTTAACAACTTGAGGTAAAGATAACGATGGCCTTATTCAGAAAAGAGAGTCCTAAGTTTGATGTAGAAAATTTTGACACATGGAAGGAGAAGATGAAGAATCATCTGATGTTTATGGGGTTGGAATATCGGCTCATTACTTGGAAAGATTTACCCATCATAGGAGAGGAAGATCTTGAAACACTTGCTACTACTGAAGAAGAAAGGAAAAATTTTGTATGCAATTTTGTTGCAAAGGAAGCCTTGGTTAATGCACTATATGATGGTGAATTCCTAGAAGCCAGAGATCTAACAAAAGTAGGTGAGATTTGGAAAAGACTAATTGCACTCTATGAAGGAAATGAATACACTAAGAGAGAAAATTTGTAGAATTGGAGAACAAAGATGGAGACAATACAAATGAAGCATGATGAAACAATAAGGATGTATGTTTAGAGGGCATTTGAATGTGTGACTGGAATCAGAAACAATGGAGACACTTATACAAAAGATGAAGTCATAGCTAAAATTATGATATTTGTGACTCAAGCCTACAAACCCAAAGTTATTTCTTTGGAGGAGACCATACCACAATACAAAGACTTCACCAAAGAAATGTTAGTCTAGTTAAACTAACTACCTTTGAGACTGCAGAGCTAAAGGATACACTACGTAAGGTTGAAGCAACATTTATAGAAACTACACATAGAAGTGGACTTATTGAAGCTAGATCTAATTGAGTAAGTAAGCACAATGAAGATCATAGATAATATGTTGAAGAATGGGAAAAGCTTAAAAGACTAGACAATCAGGTGGATGAGAAGAACATGGCCCTGATCACCAGAAGAGAAATGAAAGGAAAAGGTAAGTTTGAAGTGAAATTACCCTTAAAATGTTTTAATTGTAATAAGGTTGGTCACTTTGCATCTATATGTTTGACTAGAGTACCTAAGAATAGGCCTAAATATGGAAAATACAAGAATGATAAGGAATTCTACTATGTTAATGATGGATTTGAAGATTTAGATGATGAATTCAATCATGTATTGGATTTTGTTGCTATCAAAGAAGAGGATCCTATCCATTAAGACAAAGCCTTAGTTTCTAATATTTATAAGAAAACTAATTGGATAATAGATAGTGTATGTTCACATCATATGATTGGTAATAAACATATATTCATTTAGCTAAATAAGTTTTATGGTGGTGTTGTAAGATTTGGTGACACTACTCCTAGAATGATTGTTGGTAAAGGATCAATTACTTTAGATGGAAATACTAATACTAACAATGTAATATTTGTGGATGGCTTAAAACATAATCTATTAAGTGTTGGACAGCTTATGGACAAGGGCTATCACTTATAATTTAGGGATGTCTATTGCTCTATTAGAGGAGCTAATGGAGAATTGATCACATCTGGTACTAAGACCAGAGGTAATATATTCTAGTTAAACTCTACTAAGGTTAGTTGTTTTATTACAAAGATTGATGAGAATAGGTTATGACATAGAAGGTTTTGTCATATCACCTTTCACAACATGGTAAAAGCATCTAATAATAATGCTATCAGAGATATACCTAAGATTGTGAAACCAACCAATACTACATGCAGAGAGTGTGTCTTGGGAAAGCAAACAAGAAGCAACTTTACAAGAAAAGGATAATCGACAAATAGAAAGATGGAACTGATTCATACAAATCTATGTGGACCTACTCAGACCAGGTCATACTCTAGAGACATCTACTTTATTATATTCACTGATGACCATTCTAGAATGATGTGGGTAGGATTCTTAGAGAAAAATCAAAAGCATTTGAAACTTTCAACTTTTAAAAGGAAAAAGTTGAGAATGAGATGGGCTTAAAGATAAAATGTTTAAGATTAGACAAAGGTGGATGATTCACTTCACATGAATTCAATACATTTTTGAAGAACATGGTATTGTGAGGCAGACATTAGCACCTAGGACACCACAACAAAATTGTATTGCTCAAAGAAGAGATAGAATAGTTCTTGATGTTGAAAGAACAATGTATTTAGAAGGAAAGGTCCCACATATGCATCAGAGAGAAAAAGTCAATACAGAGGTATATACAATGAGTAGAGTAAAAAAAATAGAAGGTACATACAAGACACCATTTGAGCTATGGTATGGTAAGATGCCTATTGTTAGTTATTTTAGAATTTTTGGAAATAAATACTACATTAAGAGAGATGAATGTATATGAAAATTTGATTCTAGAAGTGATGAAGGATTATTCCTTGGAAGCTAATTAAAACTGTTAATGTGAGAGTAGATGAAAAAATATTCAAGTTATAGAAAAATATTGTGGCCCTAACCCCTATGAGATTTCTTTTGAAAACATGAGTACAAATCAGAACAATATACATACATTAGAAAGTGAGAATGAAGCATGATATGATGGTTTCAAAATTGACAATGGCATAAGTGTGGAATTAAGGGAACAAAGAACACCCAAATATATTCAAAAAAATCATCCTAAGGATCATATCATTGGTGATAGTAGGAAAAGAACCAGAACAAGATTGCACAACAAAGAAGAAAGGTCACAATCTACAAATTCCATCTTCTTGATTTCTCAAGTAGAACCACAATCCAAAGAGAAGGCATGTAGAGATGAATCATGGATCATTGCCAGGAAGGAAGAACTAGAGAAGATTAAGAAAAATAATAGTTGGGAATTGGTTCTAAGGCCTAAAGACAAAAATATGATTGGTACCAAGTGGGTATACAGGAACAAGATGAATGAAGAAGGCATTGATGTTAGAAACACAACATGATTGGTATGTATAGGATATTCACAACAAGAAGGAATTTATTTTGAAGAAACCTTTGCACCTCTTGCTAGAATTGAGGCAGTCAGATTATTCCTAGCTTATGCTACCCATAAAAATTTCAAAGTGTATCAGATGGATGTCAAATAAGCTTTTCTTAAAGGAGACTTGGAAGAGGAAGTATATATTGGGCAACCTAATGGATTTCCTTTGCCAGGGAATGAAGATCAAGTTTGCAGATTGAAGAAAGTTATGTATGGATTGAAACAAGCACCAACGGCTTGGTATGAAATATTGGATAGGTATTTGATTCTATTGGAATTCAAGAAGTGAAATGCTGATAACAATTTGTGCCTAAGAATCACTGAAGAAGGTACCTTGATTGTTGAAGTTTTTGTTGATGATATTATATTTGGAGGAAATAATGATATGAGAAACAAGTTTGCAGAAGAGATGAAAAGTGAATTTCAAATATTTATGATTGGGGAGATGAAATTCTTCCTTGGATTGCAAATCAGTCAAATTAAAGAATGAATATTCATATCTCAAACCAGATATCTCAAAGAACTATTCAAAAAGTTTGGTATGGATGATAGTAAACCTGTCAGAACTGCTATGTTAACAAGAAAAAACTTGTATTTGGAAGATGAAGAAAAATAATGTACCTCAGACAAGATATAGATCAATAATTGAAGGTCTTCATTATCTAACACATACTAGGCCTGATATAGCCAATGTTGTTAGCATTGTTGTAAGATTTCAAGAAGATCCTAAAGAATCTCATCTTATGGTAGTAAAAAGGATATTCAGATATCTTAATGGCACAATTGAGTTTGGTCTATGGTATGATAAATGACAAGATTTTACATTTCATTCCTTCACTAATGTTGATTGGGTAGGGAATGTAGATGACATAAAGAGAACTAGTGGATGAGAATTCTTCCTTGGTAAATGATTGGTTTCTTGGCTTAGAAAGAAGTGCAACTATAGCTCAGTGTACTATAGAATTAGAATATGTTACAAAAACAATCAATTGTACATAGATCATATGGATGAAGCAAATGTTGAAGGACATTGGATTTTGTCTAGAAGATTCAGTCACTATTCATTGTGACAATACTAGCATGGTAAATATGTCAAAGAACCCTGTTATACATTCAAAGACAAAACATATACCATTAAAGTATCATTTCTTGAGAGACAAAGTAGTAGAGAAGGAAGTAAAGTTAGACTATGTGAGTATAAAGGAAAAATAGCAGACATTTTCACAAAACCTCTACCTAAGGATACATTTGAGGATCTAAGAGGTAGGCTAGGGGTCATGCCCCAACCTACCGATGAGTAATTGATGTTGGAATTGCATTAGTCCAGAAATATCAGAGCACTATTTGATTCTCTGAACTATATGCTTGATGCTTCTCCTATGGGCTCACATATATATTAAGATGAGTTACTCACAACTCTTGGAGACACCTTTTCCATTCATGTCAATGAGGGAGATAATGACACATGAAAAATAGTATGAAAGGATCATGAGGATTTGATGATTGATGAAGAGGATTTGAAAAGATGTTGATGCAAATATAATACATACATATTTTGGTATTTATGGAACTTAGATGTTTTCATCTATATTGCCATCAATGACAAAGGGGGAGATTGTTAGCATTAATGTTGATCATATTCCTATGGGGAAGTGTCATCATAATGATAGAGGTATGCTACATTGGTTATGTGTTGCATTCATGACAAAGTTTTTAATTGATGGAAACATATGCTATTGACTGGATTCTTCAGGATCCTGCAGAAGAGGTTGCAGAGAATTGTACGGATACCCTACAAAGAATTAGAATATGCACATTCAGACAAAGAATCATCATGATGTCCTAAGGAACCATCTTTGATCGCACACTCTTTTTAGGTAATTCAAAAGATTTATGAGTGGTTTACTAGAAGCTATTTCTCAAGAAATAAAAACTATGTTTTCACAAAGTTGATTGCAAGACTTTGTGGATAGAAAAAATGGTTGTTTAAGTTATGATGTGCGAACATAGGTTCATGTTGGACACAAGAGTGAGATCTTATTACGATCATATGGTGTCATGATTGTACAAGTGGTAACAACTATGGCATATGCATTGGAAAAGACCTATTTGAAGGCCAAATTGGAATACGTTTCACATAATATGATATGCAAGCTTAATCAACATATATATAAATGATTAATTGATGTATCTACTATGTTGTAACATTATAGGAGGTTAATTGATGTAACTATGAACATCACGGAAGAATTTCTTGCTAAAATTTCTAGGCTGAGCACGAAGGGGATGAAATTCTTCCGTGACAAGAAGATCTCTCAGAAAGCCATTCGTTAGTTTCCTAAGGGGAAGTTGGAGAGAAAAAGTCTGATGAAAGAAAGTGGAGGTTGGTACAATGTTGACTCCTTCAAAGAAATCTGGGCTATGGTTATGATGGCCATCATGGAGTATGTTTTAGATGGTAGGTTTAAGAGAGCCCATTCTTATCATTTCAGTCTTATTTGTCATTTTAGGCATAAAATCAAAATTTCTCTGCCTTTTTATATCTTGCAATTGCTCCGCCATAGTATTTCTCAACACAAGAAAAATGAGAAAAAGCCTATTCTCCACGAAGGACTTATTAGGCTGATAGTGGACCATATTAAGAAAATGGCTAGAATTAGCCTTGGTATTTCCCCTTCTAAGTCTAGTTCTAGGAAAAAAAGAGTTAGGGATACTATTGTGAAGGAGGAAGGCTCTTCTGGCAAGAAAGCCAAGAAGGAGAAGGAAGAGAACTTGGACATGAAAATCTCAGCCCAGAGTGAGGAAGGATATGATAATATGGTTCATTCTATTGAGGATGGGGATTCCTCTTCCTCTGTTTCCAACTCCACCTCGGAGGAGGACTACAACACTGATGAGGAAATTACTAAGACTAAAGGAAAGGGTAAAATGTCCACCAGTAAAAAGATTATTGAAGAGAATAAGAATGAGAAGAAGAAGGGTATCAATGAGATAGATGATACCTCTGGTAGCAAGAAGAAAGGGGAAGAGAAGGATGATGAGGAAGATGAAGGTTGCCAAAAAGTGCCAATTTTGGTCGATTACGACAGCTCTCAAGAGCATGACATGCCAATATCCCCTAGGATTGACATGGTGGTGGATGTGGGAAAGAAAATACAAAATGAGGAGGATGAGACTCACACCTCCCTAGGTAAGAACTAGGTTGTTCCTCAGAAGGAGGATGATACTAATTTGGGGAGTTCTCAGTACATACCCTTTATGTAAACTATGGACCTACAGGAGAGGTGTTAGCATGTGCAAAAAATTTCATGGATCCTGGTCTTTTTCCCTACTCTCTACAATGATTTTTCGGCTCCCTGGTTAAACCTTAGGCAAAACATTCAGAATATAGCCGTTAGGTTTCAAATTCAAATGTGCCCTAGCTTTATTTGTTTCATGCATTACCTTTTTTGTGGGTCACTTAAACACCTCTTCTACATTTGCCTTTTAGTTTCCATGTCACCCCGGTTCACAGTTAGTCTTTCTCTTCGGCGGGTCCCTTTATTTTTCCTAAGTCCGCAATCGCGCCCTATGATTTTAATATTTTTCCTAAGGTTCTCAACTTTATCTTCTTGGGCCTGATGTCAGAGGGGTGACAGATGGCATGTTCTTATAGGCTGTCACATGGCCACATGTCATAATTTTCTAACATGTGATCATGTGACCTCTTTCCATCTGTCCGCGTGGGTCCCAGCTCTTCGCAGTTGGTGGTTGTTGTTCTGTGGTCTTGGAGGCAATGATGTGACAGCTTTGGGTTGGCTTTCGCATGATCGCATAGCCCAATTTTTGGCTATGTGATCATGCGACTAGGTGACACATGTCCACGGTGCTGAGGTGGTTTTGCTTGGTGGGACCACAACTTAGTGGCAGGTAGCGGTGGTAGTTTGCTGGTAGTTAGTTGCATGTTCGCATAGCCTTTTGCAAGGCTATGCAATCATGTAACTAACATTTTCTATCAACTCCATGCGGTGGTGATTGCGGTGGTGGTTACGGTAACGGTTAGTGTTTGCGGGTTGTCGCATGTTTGCATAGCCCATTTCCAAGCTATGCGATCATGCGACAGGGTGCCACGTGTGTTGTGGCCCGTTTGTAGCTGTTTGGTGGGCTTGGTGGCTGTGGTTTCATGGTGGTTTCTGGTTGGTTCGAGCTGGCAAGATGGTGGTTTTGAATGCGGGCCCAGGTTGGGGTATCTCAGTGGTGATTTAACGTTGGAGGGTGCATGTTAGTGGCTTGTCGCATGTTCGCATGAGCTAGTTTTTTGGCTTGCGAACATACGACATGCCCTTGTGTGGCAACAGTCTGGCATTGGTGGTTATGAAGATGGCATGGGGAAATGGTGTGTTGCATGTTCACATAGCCCATTTTTGGGCTATGTGATCATGCGACAACTGTTTGGCATCACCATTATGGAGTTAGCCCAAGGTGCTTGGGTGGTTCAAAACATGGAGCCCACGAGTGGATTTAGCCATTGTGGTTCAAACTCAAACTTTCTTTGTGAATGTTTCCAGCAACCGAAAAGGACCGAAATTGATAATAGGAAGGGCCAGAGTTGGTGAAACTGATCTTCTCCACCGCTCCAGTGTGCTCCAGGGTGTGAGATGATTGCAGAGGAGTGTCTTGATGTAGGGGAATAAATGAAATGTACCAAAAGTAGTTGCAGGGTCACTTCTAGTTTGAATTTTGTAGAATTTGGATTGATCTTTGGTGCCTTTCAGAGATTCTTTCATGATTGAAGATCAAGTGTTAATTGCATTCAGGACTTAGTGTTTTCCCTCTAAATTGTATCAGATTTTGAAATGCCTAATTGATGCAAAACTCTAACCATGGTTACCCTTAGCTTGTTGCATCCTAACTTGTGTGGGATTTCAAGGTAACCATGGGTATATATCTTGTTTTTTACTGATTTTCAAAGGGTTCCAGCTTAGAGTTCCTTTCTGGTTCCATGAAAGGTTCTATTCTATAGATTCCCCTTCTCTCTACATATAAGGTGTTTTGTTTCTATTGCTAGTTCAGAGAACACAATACATATTGTAACAGACTTATGTTATATATGAGAACTCAATTTATTCTTACTATTACTAAGCTATCTACATTTGAATTCTGAATGCATTAATCATACATCAAGGGTGTTTGATTTGTCTTCTTGTATTGCCTATGTGTTTGCAAGTGGAGTTAGCTTTGTAGAGGTAACTAGTTCAGGGTTAGTGTTTATGCATGTATGAGCTGAAATATCAAGGATAGGTCATGCTTGTCTTCCAGTGGATGTTGGTTAATGTATTGTCCTTTCATAGGTCTCTTCTAAGGGGAGGCTCAAAATCCTTTAATGGATAATAGCATGCTTGAATGCACAGGTGGGTGTTAAGTTGAGGTTTGGTCATGGTGTGTGATTGATGTTAGGCATCACCATATTGAGCATATTATTTTCTTGTTTCATAGCTATCCCTTGAAATATTGTATTTGACTCTGTGGCCCATTGGATAAGGTAGTAGTTTATCAGAGACTTAGTGCATCTCAGTGGTCCTTTCAATCATTCTAAAATCATTTCCATTCAGTCCCACCTTTTCCCTTTCTTGTTGTTAGGATAGGTCTCTAGTTTTCATACTCACTCCATGCAAGTTGGGCTATTGCATGAGATATTAGTTTCATTTGAGGTGTAGGACACCTATAAGGGTTTGAAAATCATTCCACAGTCAGTCAACTATAGGCCTGTAGTGTGACACAAGTTGTATGAGTGTGCAGATGAGGTACACCCACCTGAGTGATGTGGAGCTCAAAGTATAGAAGGATCTCTCTTTGATCCTTGTCAGTTGGCCCTTTTTCCTGTCAGATTTGGAGTGTTGAGTGAATGTGACACTAGCCCTATCAATCCTGATGCCAAGTTGACCTTTGGGGAAAAAGACAGCCAACAAGATGGTGACTCTAATAGGGAGCCATTGGAAAGAGTCAAATACAAAAATAAGCATTTGCTGATATCTTCTCACCTAGTTGTGAGTGGCGGCTCTGACTTTCTCTATTTGATCAGTGTTCCTGCTGATAAATAGTGTGTATACTTGGTGTGGCTTTGTGCTGGTTGGAAGAAGAAATAGTGAAGCATTTTCCTCTCAAGGAGGTGGTGGCTCTGCATGACAAAGTTATTTGATGGAGCTTCAAGGTGAGCCCAAGATCTGCCCTGCCTTCCAGCCAAAGGTCTTCTGCTGCAAGATTTTCCCAGGTATTTTTCAAGTTTTAAATGTTCCTTATAAAGTGATCAAGCACTAAAAGAAGGATAAGGTGTAAGTAGAGGTTAGCATACTTCAAGTTTTCAGTTACAGTTTGGAAAAATTATGTGGAATTATTTCATTAAGTTTAATGGATAAGTTGAATAAGGAGCTGACTTTCCTTAAGGAGGGAATCCTTAGGGATTGCATAAGATTAGTAAGATTAAAAGTGGGAAGTAGAAATGATTTATCCATATCTTTGTTCTATGATAGATTTTGTGAAGTATATGATGAGCTTCCTGAGGATGTTGAGTTTCATGAATTTGACTTCATTGGTTTATTCTTGGAACTTCTTTTTCCTCAGTCAACCAGTTGGTCAGATGCCTTGTGGGAAGAGAATTATGTATGTGTCAAAGATTGCATACTTGGTGTTGGTAGTCTTGAACTTCAGGATGCACTTGGGGCTTTTCTCATTAGTGCTGATATTGAGAATGATGAAATTTCTGAAGGAGATGTGTCAAGTGTTGACACTCTTTCTTGCAGTCATGAAAGTGATGCCTTTTCTCAGTATGGGATAGAAGGTTTATGCAATCAGTTAGATGAGGAAGAGGATTGGATAGATGAAGGTACTACTGATGATTGTATGGTAGAAGATGATGTTCTTGAGGATAGCTATTCACTTCACAGTGAACAAATTTTAGATTTATTGTCTTTTGAGTATCGCAGGTATTCAGGGGGTGATGGCTCTGAGTTCTTACATCCAGCACAAATTGATTTTGATATGGAGCATGAGTCAATGGGATCTGACTTTGACATGTGTGCCTCTTCTCCCCTTATTACCCCAGCACCACCAGGCAACAACCCTGTTATATATGATGTGTCAGATGATGAGGTTGCCAGTGTTTTCTCAGTTTCAAGTGACTCAGTGGTCCCTGATATTGTTTTGAGTACTGATTGGAAGAGTTGTGTGGATTTTGAATCCTCTTGTGATTTTGAATCTTTTGCTAAGCCATGGAAGAGTGGCCTTTTAGCTACTCAAGCTTCACCATCTCATGGACAGGTTGATGTTTCTCTTCCCACCTATCAAAATTTTTTGGTTTTGTTAGTTGTTGACAAAATGTAGGTTGCTCCTATGTTCGGTGATCATACCCCATGTGATGAGTTCCCTCAGTGTTTGCATGAAGATCGGTGTATCTTCTCCTTGGAGGTGTAGATTTCTGGTATGAATGGATCCAGTAGCGATTGCCATGACTGTTTGATAGAGCTGGAGTGTTTTTCTTTCCATGTGGACAGTAGAATTCTTGGGTTTGTTGACAGGATTGAGGATGGTTCATCTTGTGGGTCCTTCAGCTTTTTCCTTTTTAACTGCAACATGCATGTGCCATAGCATTTTCATAATTGGTATGATTACCTTACCAGCCCTTAGGAGGAATGTGATAGTAATTTTTGTTCCAAGCTTTTGGAAAATGGATATGAGTTTGATCAGTCGCATGGAAGTAGAGTTTTTAGTTTTCCTCTGTTGAATGGAGATGAAAACTACTTGTTTGACAGAGGCAACTATTGATCAAAATTTTTGGGGCCTAGAGCCTTTTGTAAATACTGTAGATCTTTGTATAGTCTTTCTCTTTTCTGCTGTGTGTTTCCTTTCCTTGTTCAGTTGCCTATTTTTGGGTTCCCTATTTTTGTCCAGTGGGATGGTCTACTTTAACCAGTGATTTTAAGTCCTTGCTATGCCTACAGGAGGCATACATCCCTAGACAGAGTCACTTTTAGCATGTGCAAAAAATTTCATGGATCCTAGTCTTTTCCCCTGCTCTCTGCAATAATTTTTTTGATCCCTGGTTAAACCTTAGGCAAAACATTCAGAACATAGCCATTAGGTTTCAAATTCAAATGTGCCCTAGATTTATTCTTTTCATGTGTTACCTTTTTCATGGGTCACTTAAATGCCTCTTTTGCATGTGCCTTTTAGTTTCCATGTCACCCCGGTTTGCAGTTAGTCTTTCTCTCCGGTGGGTCCCTTTATTTTTCCAAAGTTTGCAATCGCGCCCTACAATTTTAATATTTTTCCTAAGGTTCTCGGCTTTATCTTCCTAGGCCCAGTGTCAGAGGGGTGATAGATGGCATCTTCTTATAGGCTGTCGCATGGCCGCATGTCAAACTTTTTTGACATGTTATCATGCGACTGCTTGCCATTTGTCCATGTGGGTCCCGACTCTTCGCAGTTGGTGGTTGTTATTCTGTGGTCCCAGAGGTGATGATGTGGTAGCTTTGGGTTGGTTATCATATGATCACATAGCCTAGTTTTTAGCTATGTGATCATGTGACCAGGTGACACATGTCTGCGGTGCTGAGGTGGTTTTGCTTGGTGGGACCGCAACTTACTAGTAGGTAGCGGTGGCAGTTTGCTGGCAGTTAGTCGCATGTTCGCATAGTCTTTTACAAGGCTATGTGATCATGCGACTGATGTTTTTTGTCAACTCCATGCGGTGGCAGTTGTGGTGGTGGTTACGGTAATGGTTAGTGTTCGTGGGTTGTCGCATGTTCACATAGCCCATTTTTGGTCTATGCAATCATGCAACAGGGTGCCACGTGTGCTGGAGCCCATTTGTGGCTATTTGTTAGGTCCGGTGGCTGGTGGTATCATGGTGGTTTCTAGTTGGTCCGAGCTAGTAGGATGGTGGTTTTGAACGTGGGCCCAGGTTGGGGTATCTTAGCGGTGATTTAACATGGGAGGGTGCATGTTAGCGGCCTGTCACATGTTCGCATCAGCCAATTTTTTGGCATGTGAACATGTGACATGCCCTTGTGTGGCAACGGTCTGGCATCAGCGGTTATGAAGATGGCATGGGGAAATGGCGTGTCACATGTTTGCATAGCCCATTTCTGAGCTATGCGATCATACGACAACTGTTTGGCGTCACCATTGCAGAGTTGGCCCGAGGTGCTTGGGTGGTTCAAAACATGGAGCTCATGAGTGGATTTAGTCATTGTGGTTCAAATTCAAACTTTCTCTATGAACATTTCCAGTGATCGAAAACGACCAAAATTGATGACAAGAAGCACTAGAGTTGGTGAAACTGATCTTCTCTACTTCTCCAGTGTGCTCGAGGGTGTGAGATGATTGCAGAGGAGTATCTTGCCATAGGGGAATAAATGAAATGTACCGAAAGCAGTTGCAGGGTCACTTCCAGTTTGAATTTTGTAGAATTTTGATTGATCTTTGGTGCCTTTCAGAGATTCTTTCATGATTGAAGATCAAGTGTTAATTGCATTCAGGACTTAGTGTTTTCCCTCCGAATTGTATTAGATTTTGAAATGCCTAATTAATGGAAAACTCTAACCATGGTTACCCTTATCTTGTTGCATACTAACTTGTGTGGGATTTCAAGGTAACCATGGGTATATATGTTTTTTTTTCTGATTTTCAAAGGGTTCCCGCTAAGAGTTCCTTTCTAGTTCCATGAAAGGTTTTGTTTTGCAGATTCCCCTTCTCTCTACATATAGGGTGTTATGTTTCCATTGCTGGTTCAAAGAACATAATACATATTGTAACAGACTTATGTTATGTATGAGAACTTAGTTTATTCTTACTATTACTAAGCTATCTCCATTTGAATTCTGAATGCATTAATCATACATCAAGGGTGTTTGATTTGTCTGCTTGTATTGCCTATGTGTTTGCAAGTGGAGTTATCGTCGTAGAGGTTACTGGTTCAGGGTTAGTGTATATGCATGTATGAGCTAAAATTTCAAGGATAGGTCATGCTTGTCTTCCAGTGGATGGTGGTTAATGTATTGTCCTTTCATAGGTCTCTTCTAAGGGGAGGGTCAAAATCCTTTGATGGATAATAGCATGCTTGAATGCACAGGTGGGTGTTAAGTTGAGGTTTGGTCATGGTGTGTGATTGATGTCAGGCATCAACACATTGAGCATATTGTTTTCTTGTTTAATAGCTATCCCTTGTAATATTGTATTTGACTCTATGGCCCATTGGATAAGGCACTGGTCTATCAGAGACTTAGGGCATCTCAGTGGTCCTTTCAATCATTTTAAAATCATTTCCATTCAGTCCCACCTTTTCCCTTTCTTGTTGTTAGGATAGGTCTCTAGTTTTCATACTCACTCCATGCAAGTTGGGCTATTGCATGAGATATTGGTTTCATTTGAGGTGTAGGACACCTATAAGGGTTTTAAAATCATTCCATAGTCAGTGACCTATAGGCCTGTATTGTGACACAAGTTGTATGAGTGTACAGATGAGGTACACCCACCTGAGTGATGTGGAGCTCAAAGTGTAGAAGGAACTCCCTTTGATCCTTGTCAGTTGGCCCTTTTTCTTGTCAAATTTAGAGTGTTGAGTGAATGTGACACTAGCCCTGTCAATCCTGATGCCAAGCTGACCTTTGGGGAAAAAGACAACCAACAAGAGGAACATCTAGCTTTTGCATGAAGACATGGATGAAAAAATTGACCCCCCATTTGGAGTCCTTCAAACTACTAAAGCTGCATCCATTTACTCTTTTAGGCTCATAAAATGGGTGTTTCAAGAAATTAAAATCCTTAATCTGAAGTACGGGGCTATTGCTGTTAAAGTGGATACCATGCAGACCCAGCTGGTGAATATCCCTGGCACTGGGGAAGAGAAGGCCACCAAGGAGGATGATAACAATAATAGAATGGAAACCCTAGAGACTTCCATGAAAAGGCACATGCATGATAACAATACTTTTATGGGATCAATGAAGGATTGCCTCATGATCATGAAGTCTGAGCTGGACAATGGCTCTCCCACTGAAAAACTAGAGGATGTGGAAGATAACCCAGATGACGAGGGCCTTGGAAAATGTTCCAGATCGGTGAGGAGGAAAAAGATACACGACAGAATCCAAGAACTTTCAAAGTTTAATGCTACTATCCAAAAGATTACTACTGCTAAACAAGATGTTGATGATGCCTGTAAGTCATTCAATGTGGCTTCCGGTTCCTGAAGCTGGCCAGTTCTGGTTTGCTTTTTTTTGTTTTTGTTAGTTTCCTCTAGTTTTTTTGTTGGTTTTTTTTAGCTATGCACAAGGGTTTCAGACTTTGGTCCTGTTTCATTTTCGATGATCTTAATTGTTAATCTTTTTGGATTGTAAGGGGTTTCAGGCCCCCATTTAAAAACCTATTTTTCCTGCAATCAAAAACATTATAGGAGGTTCAATGTGTATCTTCACATGGGTCTATTTTTATTTTGTAAATAGGATTTATCCTATAAGCCCGACTTGAATATAATTGTAGTAACTTGTATTTCAAGATTGAAATCCTTGGAAAATTTGTGTGGTACTGCATATAGGAGATGCAGAGGTTAATGCAATCTTAAGGTTGCATTAGATACTTTTCTAAGAACAATACTTGTGCTCTAAGGCACAAGGTGGAACTTACTTGGCAGTGATTAAAGGTTGTAAGCAGTTTCACAACATAATTATCTCAGATTTGAAATTGCAAGGTTTGGAGAACCTGAGGGTGGCTTTAACTCTTAAATCACTTGAGCAGGTTGATGTATTGTACACCTCTAACATGGTAATTTCCTTTAATAGGGTTGGACTCAATTCCTTTATTGGGAGATCACATTGTAAGAGGATCCTAACAGGGTCCATCCTTTAACTAGGACCTACATATTACAATAGTCAGCTCCTAACATAGTTAGAACTCTTAACATGATTATTATACCTATAATGCAGATATTTTTGGGTAGCATCCCCACTGGGGTTTTTTCCCTTAATAGGGTTTTCCTCAAGAAAGAATACTGGTGTTCATGTGTATGTGTGTTATTGCAACATTCACTTTTTCAGTTCAGTGTTTTGTTATAAAGAATAAGTTTGAAGTTAATGTTTAAGTAATGTTGTATTGACATCAACTGATTCCCTCCCCCCTCTTAGTTGATTGAGACATTGTTATTCTAACAATATTCACATGTTTTTTTTACTTAAAATTTATTAATGATATTTAAAAATATATTTAGAGAGATATTAATATTTTTCTATAGAAAATTACATAGTCTATTAGATAAATTAATATTTTATTGAAATATTTCTAACCTATTGAATTGTAGTTGGATTTATGGGGTGTTCACTTCAAGGTAAAGGTATACTGTAGTAGATGATAATCTAGTTTGTTAAGATGGTCTATTAGATTATTTTTTATCAAATTAAATGAGATTTTTTTTATTACAACATAGTTATTATTTTCAATATTTATTTTATGCAACTGAATAATCAACACTAGTAAAAAGTAAACATTGCACTTTATTATTTCTTGGGTGATGTTTGTTGTTTTAAACATAGAAAAATGTTAATTATGTTCAATCAAAACTCATTATAATTATTCTTTTAGACATGTTATTTGGTTGGAATTACTTAGATAGATCTTTTCTCAACAAAAATAGTAATATACAAGAAAGGAAAGGATATTCTTTCACAATTTCTTTAGTTCTTAATTTTTATTTTATGAGTTTATAATGAGTACATATTTGTGAAAGAATAAAAGATTTTGTTTTCTAGTAAAATAAAAACTAAAGTATTATATTTATAATTTTTAAAATAAACTAAATTAACTAACATAATTTGGATAATACTTATTATTTTTGTGATATTTTTAGATATTTAAACTTTTCATTTTGAATATTGAATGCAAATATCCACAATGAATTCCTTGGGTGCTCAAGGACTCTAATAATGGGCCTTGTTTTGTGATAATGAATTATACAATAGAGTTAACAGAGTGAATTAAACCTACCCAAGGGAAATAAGTTTATTTTAGTGTGAATAAATGAAATATTATCAGTCTAGCCAAGAAATGGTAATATACCAAACTATCAAAAGATCTGATAAATTATAAAAAAAGCTATAAAACTCAAATTTATTGGTTGTGAGTGATTAAAAAAAAGCTAAGAAACGGTAATGGCTTCGGTTGGTTTCATAGATCAAGAAAATATAGATGGTGTATAAAACTTTGGTATTAGGAAATCTAGAATATATTTATTACTAGAGGGAATGGACTAAAGAAGTATATAGTGGCCAATGTTTTTGTACTCGCAGACCTAATGCTATTAGAAGATTCCTATAAAGAGGATTCCAAATGCAGGTATATTATTCAAGATGGAGATAAAGATCATATCATTCCCCATATTGAATGATTACATGCTTGTAAGAAAATATGACATTGCATTCTAAAATTATTCTAGAGTGCAACAGTGAGCAAGAAAATGATCCTTAGCTAGAAACTGAGAAACACTAGACAAAACAAGGGAGAAGGCATTGTCAATTACCTCACCCGAGTTAGAAAAGTCAAAGATGAGTTATCAATTATCAGCTATCAGGGGAAAAAGGATGATGATGATCTTGTGAGAACAACATTAACTGAGATCAAGAATTTAAACCTTAAGCACCGCTCCATATCTGCTAAGGTGTATTCTCTGCAGAATTTGCTAGAGTCTGGCCCAAAAACTAAGGTGGACAAGGTTAACAATGAAGATGATAAAAATGTGTATGATTTTCAAGCTAGAATAGAAACTATGGAGAAAACCATGAAAAACCACATGCAAGACTACAACAAATTTATGGGATCAGCAATGGATTCTTTTATGACCATCAAGGCTGAGCTAGATGCTAGCTCCCCTAGTAAAAAACTAGAGGAAATCATTGAGAACTTGGAAGAGGATTGCCCCATAAAATGAACTAGATCAACGAGAAGGAAAAAAATTCAAGAAAGGATCCAGGAACTCTCAGAGCTCAATGCAGTGATAAAGAAGGTATCTAAAACAAAGTAGGAAGCCAACGAGCCGTGCAAGGAGTTTGTCTAGGGCTTTGGTTCCTAGTACTGGCTATCTATTTTTTGTTGGTGTTTGGCTTTTGGTTTTTTCTCATTTTTTTTTGGTTATGGCTTTAGTGGACTAGTCACCAGTCCTATCTCATTTTAGTGTGCTTTAATGTCTATACTTTTATTCTAGCTTGTAAGGGGTTTCGGGTCCTCGTTAAAACCTATTTTTTCCTACAATTAAAAACATTAACTAGGTTCTCCTAGAAGTGGTACATTTTTTGTCTAGGTAACTGATGGATGATGTGGTAAACCTAACTTGGATCAACAATATCACTTACAAATAGCTTAGGTTGACCCTTATTATTATTGACAATATTAGAGACTAGAAAGCTTATGATGATGAGAATATTTCTCTTTTAAGAAAGGGAAATTTTAAGAAAGGCTCAAAAAAAGGGCCTAACTACTAAAAAGAGAAGAAAAAGAGAGAATTGATCAAAAAAATAATTCTGAATGTAATTTACATTGACAATATATCAATCAATGTTTGAATAGGATTAACAGTAACAATAAGAAGAAACCACAAAAATAACATTGATGAATTATCTTTGAGGCTTAAAGAAGAGTTCACTTTTATAACTTACCTATCTATCTCTACCTCGACAAAAGTTTGGTACATTGATAATGGGGCATGTCATGTCACATGAAAAGAGTTATGATACTTTTTGAGGTACAAAGTAGAAGATAGAGACTTCTAGATACAAATTGCTAACAAGTCCAAGTGTACTCCAATTGCGAGAGGGACAAACATAGTTCAAAGGGTTTCAGGATAGAACCCACAAACTACATAAGTATTACATGTGCCACGAATAAGTATGAATCTAATTTCAGTATCTAATAATAATATTTAAGTTTTAATATAATGATACTATACAATAAATATGAACTGAATATTTCAAATACAAGATTGTGAGGGTGTGATAAATCATAGAATTATTCCCATTTCATGCAACATAATTTAGATTAGTTTTTTTTCACTAGTTAATCTCTGTCTTAACTAGGGAAAACTTTGAGAAACCCCCTCCCTAAAAAAAGTGTAAAATCATGGTGAATCCTACATTATTTTGGGTCGAAAAAAATTATAATGTTGGCAATTTTTTTTTAATTTGAAAGGAAAAAATATTATTTATACTGGCGAGTTTTTTTCAATTATATTAAAATTCTATAAAATATTGATGAATCTTTCATTATTGAAGAAAATCATGAAGATAGGAACACATACCTAGAAATCATCATTATTTGACAGGGGTTTGAGGGCAATGCCCCCAAGATGAGGTCTAGGGGCAGCACCCCTAGCCCACTCAAATAACTTTTATTATTTTATTAAGATACTGTGAGTTAATTTTCTCTCCTGATAGAAGATAACCCTAATTTTTGTAACCATTTGATGACCCGAGATCAATGATAGGAATTCTATTTCAGACCAAGGTTTTCAAGAACACAAAGATTTCCCCAAAAGTCTCTAGAATAGAGACGTGTGTCAAATCAATTTCGGCCATAGTTTTAAAAGACATAAAGTTTCATTAAAAGTCTTTGGAATAGAGACACATGTTAAATCTATATACATAACATGTACCGTAATGTAAATTTTAACAACATATTGGTGAATATGGTTGTCAGTTACAATAAGCTTCGGAAATTGTAGGCAAAATTTTTCAATTTATAGTGTCCAACAATTAACTCAATTGGCAATATTGTGAAAGAAAAGGGGAAAAATACATAAACCAATAGGCGATGGACTTGGGCATTCCACCCAATATTTATAAAGTTTGGGCAACATGCTCTACCTGATATACACATTATATTCGCCAAATCTCAGGTTGCTGACATGTGACATTCACCAAATGGTGAATATTCGCCACTAGATTTTTCCCTGATCTTGACTAGTTAAGAGTCTACAACAGTTCTAAACTATCCAAAATCTATATTATTATAGTTACAAATCTACTAAGCTATTGTTTGGCTAGTATGAATATAGCCAATATAATTATCATTCAATTACAAATCATCCCTTCTAGGTCACTAATAATTTTTTTAAAATTCACTTCACTAGACTAATAATTAAATTATTTTTAAACCTTTCATGAAGAAAGACATTTCTAGGACCAGTCACGTAAAATTTTTATTCAATAGAATAATTGACAAATCAGTGAGCATGGAATTGGCCGACCACACTTCAAATGATCATATAATAGACTATCAACCATGTAAAGTTGTATACATTAGTGAAATTTTTATTCAAATTTATATGACAAATTTTATACAATTGAAAGACAGTTTTGAATTTGGTAAAACACACATAGATGGTTACCTTGACCATTCTAATTGGATAAAGAAGAGGTACCATCTCTAGCAATTAGAATTTCCTGCATCGCCTATAAGATGATCTTATTGTATTGGTTCTTTCTCTATGGTTTCATTTTCTTTTTAACCTCCTTAAATCACAATGAATGCAAAGTATCATAATGAATGCTTTGCAAGTTCAAGAAATTTAATTATATACCTCATGTTACGATAAATGAATAGAAAAAAAACTTATTAAAAATTTAACTTTAAAAATCAATTTTATTGCATCCAACGTGATGATATATCTCTAAAACTACTTCATTAGACCCTATGAATTCTGAAAAAACAAAACAAAAAAAACAAACATCATAATGAACAATCTATTTTTCTTTGAGTCTTAGGTCTTAAATAAAGATATATTTAGAATATTTCTTATTGAATCTTTTCTTAATGTCTAAATAGTTCCTCATGAACTCCTTATTATCTTCCCTAGGAAAAGGCCAATCCTCAAATATTTTACTTTTGATTTGTTTAAGTGTACCCTAACTCTTGCATTAGATCTTGGGACTTATCTTAAGATATTTTCATGGAAATGGTGACCTACATAGTAATTTAAAAAAAATAAGATGACTTTTTAAGAAGAATCAATAATATATTATATCTTACCTAGGAAATAATCCTCACCCCTATATTTCCAAGGAAACATAAAAATTTAAATAGATTAAAAAAAAACACAAACAGATTACAATATTTTTTCAAACCATAAAGAAAATCTAAAAAAAATCAAGCTTAGATAGATTACCAATAACTTCCAAAATTCCAAACCCAAGAAAGAAGAAAGACTAGATATATTTACTAGAGAATTAAAAATAATTATAAAAACATGTTTAAATCCATCAAGAATCTTACAAATAGGGAAAATATTATTATTAAGGCTTGAAGAGAAAAAAGACAATGGAAATTTATTTAAAATCAATAATCATATGAAGCTTCACTTATAAGCTTCTAATATCTTAGACCAAGGATAATTCAAGCCTATAAGTCAATGGTTATAACTAAGTTTTGATTTCCAACAACATTAAGATAGTTGACAACTTCCTAGGAGTTGGCAAGAGTGTTATAAATTAGTGTGGTCTTCACTCTATGAAATATTGTACCATCATACTATTTTGCATTACTAATCATGACCAAATTAGATTCATCCTAAATAGGAAAGCACAAAATCCTACAAGCTTTTGTAAGCATAGCAAGTTCTTCAATGCTAGAGATTTATCCTACTTAAGCAATTTCCACCGAATAGATCCAAAAATAAGTTATGATTGACAAATAAGAGAGAAGGAAATAATTGGGTGGGTGTTTAGGGGATTGCCTCATTCAAACATCTATTTTAGTCTTCCAGCCTCTATAGATTGCCAAATTAAATTTTGCTAAAAAGATATGACAATAAAAAGTGATAAATGATATATGCAATGACATGTAATACTAGATAAGGGAAACTAAACTATTTACAATTCAATAATAGTAGTGATATATGCAAAATAAGAGAAACAAGAATTAATCCTAGTGATAAAGAAGTAATAAATTCAATAAAAGTCCAAATAGAAGCTTCTATATACTCTCAAAAGAATTTTAAATCTACAAAAAATATTTATCATTAAAAATTCACCATGTAGGAAACTACATGTAAGAGTGTGATATTGCTATAAAGATTCAATTGTGTAGTTTTTTTAGTCAAATTCAATGACCCATGTCTCATGAGTAGTGGCTCACACAAACCTATCTCTCATGAGAATGGATGGAATGCTTAGCACTCAATGGATCTAGGTGATCCTCATATAGGTGAAGCATTGGGACTTTCTAAGAGGTCACCCATCCCAGTACTACTCCATCTCAAGTGCGCTTAACTACAAAGTTTCCTTCATGATTAAATCAACTCTGATAGCAACACCATTTGCAAAACCTTCACCAAGTGTTTTGCCTTATGAACCCTTCTTCAAGAACACTTGGTGAAGGTTTTAAAATGTGGTTGCAAGCAAAGTGGGTTTAACTATGGAGGAAACTTCGTAGTTAAGCGCGCTCAAGTTGGAGTAGTACTAGGATGGGTGACCTCCTGGGAAGTCTCAGTGCTTCACCCCTGAGTATCACCTAGATCCAATGACTGCTAAGTGTTCCAATCATTCTCACGAGAGATGGATTCATGTGAGCCACTACTCATGAAACATAGGTTATATCACAATTTGACTTACTATAGAAAATATGTCCTACTTACATGTAAGAGCCTAAAGTATGTTGACCTAAGATCAAAACTTTCAAAGCTTTAAAATTTATAGAATATAAGCCAATTTGTTCCTTGTTCTTAGTTCAATGAGTCATGAACTCAATAGTCAAACAATAAGTTAAAACATTTACATAGTCAAAAATAAAATTAGTTTAAAAATAATCACATCTTAATTTATGTCAAAGACTCCTCCCTCGATTAAGGGCTACGATTCATGGATTTCATCGGCTTTTCTACGTGATACGACTTTGAATGCGTAAATTTAGTGAAACCTTACTAGTATTTCTATAAATATATGTCTCCCTCTGTAAATGCCTCATACACTTGTCTTGGATTTCGTATCTATCTTCATACACTAGTTGATTATTAAAAGCTCTCAGTCTCCAATATGGGGAGTTTGAAGGGCATGAAAATAAGCCCAGTGCTTGTTGTTCTCTTGTTTCTCATTACTATCTGTGTCTCTATCCATGTCTCTAGAAAACATATGTAGAAGATCAACTATCGCTTTGGATTAGGCAAATGTTCTTGCATCTATCATTGGATGTATGTCTTGTAAATATTTTCTTCTTGGATTTCTATCATATATAAATGACTAATAAATTAAAAAATACTTTTGAATATCTTTAAATGCAAGTGCACTTCACAATAAATCACATAAATAAGTCTTTAATTAGCTCAATGATTGTGTGAGGTAGACACTATTGTGCTCTAAAATACCATGCTTGTGTAGGTTGCAACTAACCAACTCTAGGCTTGGCCAAAAACCACATGCATAAATACATGGTTCATTTTCTATAATACTACAATAACTAACAACCTATGATAGCTTATTTCTAACACTACTAGGCAACCTACAAAAAACTACCTAACAACCCCTACTTGTAGTAACTATAACAAACAACTGTATAGACCTAATCTTAATGTAACAAACACATCTATCTATTGGCCATCTTATAATAAAAAATAGGATACATTATTTTAAAATATCAAATATATCTTTTATTTAATATGTATAGAATTATCATCACCATATTACTCATATGCATACACTCAAATATTGACTATACATGCACCTTTTCTCTTGAACGCAGTTGTCCTGACCAAGAAAAAGACATAGTGGTAACAAAGCACATAAACAAAAGATACCGCAAACATATAATATTTTGCAATGGCGTACATGATTGGTGTGGGTCCTATAGAAATCAATTAAATTTTTGGTCAAATGGATGGAAAAAAAAGTGAGTACATTTGTCCTTCACAACAATTGGAAACAAAGGCTTAACACCAATAAAGTAGAGAGTCAGGGACTACCAGAAAGAAGAGACCTAACCACATCATAAATGAAGGCACCAATCAAAATAATTGCTAGAGTTAAAGGTGAGAAAAATACTTAAAAGTAAACATATTTGTAGATGACCCAATCTATTGCGTTAGAAATACTTTGGTTGTGATTTTGACATAGAAGCTTCTTGAGAAACATGAGAGGTAGGGAAAGAAGAAAATGAGGTAAGTAAACATAGGAATTTGTACTTGCAAGGTGGGATAACACATCATAGGACAACATGAGGCAAGAAAACTAGATGTGGGAAAGAAAAAATATAATAAATCCATCATATTAACCCTAATACTTGACATTTGAGAAACTAAAATTGTGGGAATAACAAACAAAAGTTATGTTAGAAATTTTTAGAAAGACATAATGTCATGACTGCAATAGCATGATTGTGAAAGAGATAGTGGAATGAAGTGAAAATATTGGAATCATGTACATATAAAATTAACTCCTTACGAAATTTGTTTAGTGGTTTTTAATTTTTATACATTTAGTTGGAAATATGAAAATCTATGTATTGGTTAAGAAAAAAAAGTGAGTTCTTGTATCTATTAAAAAGATCACATATAATTTAAAATTCCTCAATGTTAAAATTCATATTATTGAAAAAAATTGAAAGCATTAATTATAGATTTCAAATTTATTTCTATTTGTCCAAATGAATTTTATGTAAGATTTCACAAATGTGCAAATCCACAAAAAACCAAGATCACCCTGCAAGCAAAATACCAGAAGCTGGAGCGAAAACCTGAGAGAGAGAGAGAGAGAAAGGGTTTTGAGAATCTCAGCAGAGTGAGAGAAAAATTGTATTTCCCAAAAGTATGAACAATAATTACAAAAAGCGGCTTATAAGGTGAGAAACCCTAAAGCCGGAGAAAGCTAGGTTTGTGCATTTAATAATTAATAAACATATTAATTATTATGCACCTAAATGACAAGCTTAAGTGAAAAAAGAATAATAGTGACTTTTAATAATTAAATCAGATAGACTTAATTATAAAGGTAAATATACTATTACTCTAACACCCCCCCTTAAGCGAAGCTCAGGAGGAAACTAACCTAGCACAGCTAAGAAAGCAGGAAAATGGGTCCCGGCAACAAGGCCTGATCAGGTACCCAACAACAAAGAAATCTCTGTGAACCGGGGAAATAGAGAAAACCCAGTGGGAAAAACCCTACCCCAAAAAGAGATACAACAACATGCTGAAAAGAAACATGAAGGAAGGAAGGACTCAACAAGACCCCCCAAGGACAACTTCCGTCACCGCAAGCATAGAACGCAACTGAAGATAGCGCGGAGATGCAAAGGGTTTGGTGAAGATGTCAGCAACCTGCGCGTCAGTGGGAATGTACTCCAAAGTGAGAACACCATCCTGAATCTACTGACGGATGAAATGCATATGAAGCTCAATGTGTTTAGTGCGCTGATGCTCCACCGGGTTGCGGGAAATGTGAATAGCACTCTGATTATCGCACCACAGAATAGTGGGACGATCAGGAGGAAAACCAAACTCAGTCATCAACTGCTGAAGCCATAAAATCTCCTGACTAGCATGAACTACCGCTCTGTACTCAGCCTCTATAGATGAAAGTGCTCGAGCGTTCTACTTCTTGCACGACCATGTGATAGGACCAGAGCCAAGACAAAAAACAAAGCTAGAAGTAGACTTCCGATCATCAACATCACCAGCCCAATCTGAGTCAGTGTAGCCAACAATGTGAGGAGCCCCTGATGTGTAGTGAATGCCATACATAAGTGTGCCCTGAATGTATCTCAAAATACGCTTGGAAGCTTGCCAATGACTCTCATGAGGCTCATGTGAGAATCGAGAGACAAGACCAACTGCAAAGGAGAGATCAGGACGAGTGTGTGTCAGGTATAACAAACTGCCAACCAACTGCCGATACAAAGTAGCATCCACTAAAAGCGTAGTGCAAGAGGTAGACAAAGTAACACCCGACTGAAAAGGTGTGGGAGCAGGCTTGCAATCAAGCATATCAAAGCGCTGAAGCATGTCAAGAGCATACTTCTGCTGGTAAACAAAGATCCCAGTAGGTGACTGCACAATCTGTAGACCCAGAAAGAAGTGTAAAAGACCAAGGTCTGTCATCTCAAACTGCTCCATCAATGCGCACTGAACATCCTGAATCATAGAAGATGAGCTACCTGTGATGAGAAGATCATCAACATATAGCACAAGTATCAAAACCTCATCCTCAAGACGCTGAATGTAGACTGTAGGATCGAAATGACAGCGTGTAAATCCTGTAGAAAGCAGAAAAGAGTCCATCTTCTCATACCAAGCCCGAGGGGCCTGTTTGAGACCATATAAAGAATGCCAAAGTCTGCAAACCAAGGAGGAATCCTGCACAAATCCCTGAGGCTTCTCCATGTAAATCTCCTCACTAAGATCACCGTGCAAGAAAGCACTCTTCACATCCATCTGAAAAATGGGCCATCCCTGAGAAGCTGCGAGGGATAAGACAAGGTGAATAGAGTTCATCTTGGCGACAGGGGCAAATGTCTCAGTGTAATCAATACCCTCAACCTGTGAAAAACCCTTCACAACAAGACATTCCTTGTACTTATCAATAGAACCATCAGCAGCAAACTTAGTACGATACAACCACTTGCATCGCACTAACTTTCTTCCCTTAGGAAGCGAACAAAGATCCCAAGTATGATTCTTCATCAAAGAAGAATACTCCTCCTCCATAGCACTGTCCCACTCAGTATGTCCTGTCGCTGCCCCAAATGTCTGAGGATCACCACAAATAGCATGACTCAGAAGACTGGAACCTGCAATATGAGACCACGTGCGACGAGAGGTGGAAGGGTCACCAGCCAGAGATCCTGCAGCATCAACTGTAACACGAGCCCATCTAGGCATCTGTGGAGGATCCTGTGGTGGAGGTAAATGGGGATCACCAAGATCATCATCCTCATCATCCTGAAACACAACTGGAAGAGATGAGGGAGTAGTGGTGAGTGAAGTAGACTCTGGAAGTGGGGTATCTACTGCAGGAAGGCACTCATCAAACTGGACATCCCGTCGAAACAGGACCTCTCTGGAATCAGGATCAAATAACCTATATGCCTTAACATCCTCGCAGTAGCCAACAAAAATGAGGTGTCGGCTCTTCCGCTCCATCGCTTTCCTCTGAGCGTCAGGCACAAATGCCCATGCTTCACTACAAAAAACTCGAAATGAAGATACATCAGGCTTGACATGAGACCAAGCCTCCTCAAGAGTCATATGTCGAACTGCCTTGTGAGGCATCCGATTCTGAATATAGTTGGCACAATTGACTGCCTCTGCCCAAAAAGATGAATCCATGGACCTGGACTGTATCATACAATTAGCCATCTCCCGAAGTGTTCTGTTCTTTCTCTCTGCCACACCATTTTGCTGAGGGGTGTAGGGCACTGAAAACTGATGCTGAAGACCATGTTCAGAGAAAAAATCCCGGAAAGCCTGGTTCACATACTCCCCCCCATTATCTGTGCATATCCGGCGAATAGAAAGACCAGATTGCTTCTCCACAAATGTCTTAAAGACTCGAAATGAATCAAAGACATCAGACTTGTACTTCAAAAAGTACACCCATGTACGCCTGGAGAAGTCATCAATAAATGTGAGCACATATCTGGCACCAGAAAAAGAAGGAGTAGGAAAGGACATGAGGTCACTGTGAATCAACTCCAATGGTGCCAAAGCACGAGTAGCTCATCCCTGAGGAAAAGGATCCCTATGTTGTTTTCCAAGAACACAACCCTGACAAACCTCATCAGTGCAAGTAATCTGTGGAAGCCCAAGAACAAGTGCCTGTGTGCTCATCTGCTGAAGATATCTGTAATTGACATGGCCCAAATGCTCATGCCAAAGTTGACTCACTGAATCTACATGTGCTATAAGACAGGAACCTGTGCCAGCAGAAGACTCAAATCCATCAAATCTGTATAGGCGGGATGCAGTGTCAACACTCCCAGTAGCCACAATCATCTCAGTATCATGTAAGTCCCGAATAACCACATCATGTGGTGAGAACTCAACTATCTTACCAGAGCCAGAGTGGCAAATCTGATAGATAGATAGAAGGTTTGTCGAAATGTTGGGGACAAAAAGAACATCCTGAAGAGAACCCCCAGCTAATGCAACTGAACCAGAACCCAAAATAGAAAGATGAGATGAGTTCCCAACAGTAATCTATGAAGTAGCGCAAGGAGCAATTGAGGTGACCAACTGCTGAGTGTGAGTCATGTGGTGAGAAGCACCGGAATCAAGAATCCAGGTGGGCCCAGAAGTCATAGCTCATGCAGTAAGAGCATAACCTTTCCCTGCAGGGGAGGAGGTGGATCGGGGAGCTGAAATGTGATGCTCCTGCATGGCTTCCTCTAAAGCCTCCAAACGTTTCCAACACCTGGAAACGGGATGTCCATCCTTTCCACAAAAGCTACAGGTCTCAACTGATTTCTTCTTAGTCTTGGAGGTAGACTCAGTAGACTTCGAAGAAGATTTACCCTTAGAAGGGTTCGCTGGAGGTTTTGAATCATTTTTCTGTGCAGGTTTGGAGGAAGACTCATTGCCTGCGAAATCTTTCTTCGGTTTGCCTTTCTGTTTTGGTTTCCCCTGTGAAGACTGAGCAACCAACGCTTGGCTAGAAGAGCCAGAAGCATCCATCTGTTAGATCTTTGCCTGTTCCCGTGTCAACCGATCACAGAATGTCTCAAAAGAAGGCATGGTGTGCCTAGCACCCAAAGCATCCATGGTGGAGTAGAAAGTGGAAGAAAAGATCTGATACTGTCCTCGCAACTTTGAGAGTATCAAGAAGATACACTCATCATCTGTCTTTGTTTTCCCACATCCCTGCAAAACTGAACGCAGAGACTTGAACTTCATCAAGAAGTCCTCAATGGTGGGAAAGCTGGTAGGAGTCAAAGTAGTCAACTTTGCATCAAGCTGAAGTGCCCTGAACTCATTAACTGTGCCAAACAAATCTGAAAACTTGCCCCAAATCACCCTAGGAGTGGTCAAACCTTCCAAGTGAAAGAGGAGACTGTCGGAGATGTTCAGTGCAATCAAGCCCATGGCTTCATCCATCTTATTTCTGTGCTGAAGAATCTCAAAGGGACGTTGCAAGACAGGTTGGTTCTCATCCAAACATGACCATAAGCCACGTGACATAAGAAGTCTGGTCATGTGTGCTTTCCAGGTATGATAATTATGCGGTGTCAGCCGGGCCACAGAGGGATCTGACATTGAGAGAAGAAGAAGACAGAAGTAGAAGGGTCTTTTCTGAAGTAAATTATAGAAAGGAAAAACACCCCCCCATAATGTATAAATCAAACCCCCGTACAGCAAATGACTGAAAGCACAAAAAATGAGAAAACCTGGACTCCAGATGCAGAGAAGGAGGAAAGGAGAAGCCTTGACTTTGATGCTAAAAAAGAGAACTCAAATGGCTGAATCAGCAAACCAAACCAGCATCATTGCGTCCGTCTCGGAAAGACCTTTCCGGTGATATATCATATGTCAATTTTTGAGTCCGTATGAACCCTGTAGGAGCAAAAATGCCCAAGTACCCCCAAATGTAAGCTCTATGGAAAAAACCAGGGACGGCAAAAAATTTGACGGCCGTATGACCGTCACTGGGCTGTCGCTGATGTCAGCATGACGTCATCCCGCAAAAATTTAGAACTGCCAGAAATTTTTTTGAAAATTGCTGAAAAAAAATCTAGCAGATGACGTCAGATGATGTCACCTGCGTCTGCCTCGGGTGGCGGGCCGGTGGCCGGAAAGCAGCTCCACCGGCTGCGGTGGCACCCGGGCGGAGCGGAGGTGGGGCCTGGGCGGAGCGCGGGTGGCGGCCGGGCGGTGGCTGGCCGCGGCGCCGCGGCGGGGGGCGCACTGGCGGCGCGCTGCCCGGCAGCCGCTGCGGGTGGCGCGGTGGCGGTGCGGTGGCGGCGCGCCATGTTTGTTAAAAAAAACCTTTTTTTTTTTTGCGTTTTTCAAGATTTTTTTTCTCAATTTTCGAGCCGTACGGTCCTGGTAGGGCAAATTTTTTTCCCTGTGGTCACGGGGGCCAAACTGAGTCGAGTTTTATATGATTTCAACTCTCCCGGACCTTCTGAACGTAATGGCGGAGTCCGTTTCTGCTCAATCTGCTCCAGAAGATCGTGCCTCCTTCAAAGTGATAGAAAACCCCAGAAACAAGCTGTGGCTGTCGTCTTCGAATCCAGGCTCCAAGAACTTCAACCTCGGCAGTGGCAGGGAGGCTCTGATACCATGTAAGAATTCACAAATGTGCAAATCCACAAAAAACCAAGATCACCTGCAAGCAAAATACCAGAAGCTGGAGCGAAAAATTGAGAGAGAGAGAGAGCAAGGGTTTTGAGAATCTCAGTGGAGTGAGAGCAAAATTGTATTTCCCAAAAGTACGAACAATAATTACAAAAAGCGGCTTATAAGGTGAGAAACCCTAAAGCCGGAGAAAGCTAGGTTTGTGCATTTAATAATTAATAAACATATTAATTATTATGCACCTAAATGACAAGCTTAAGTGAAAAAAGAATAATAGTGACCTTTAATAATTAAATCAGATAGACTTAATTATAAAGGTAAATATACTATTACTCTAACATTTTATTCTTGACAAGAACTTGCAATATTCTCTTTTCTTGAGTTATTGTATTACCATGCCCTCTATAAATTTTGGAGGGGTGATCCTTATTTATAGAAGATAAGTACATCATAAGAATGAACAAGATTATAGTACTATTATTTCACACTTCCACATTCAATTGATTTAAATATTAAAAACCCCATTATCACTTGGAAATGAGGCAAAGCAATCTTGAGATATAACAATTAGATTCATACTTGCAATAGATATCATTGAAGCATTGATATTGTAGTCGTCTATCAATTATAAAATAGTTCATATCAGTTATAGCAATGCAATTACCAACCTGCATATACCTCCTATATAAAATGATGCATATCAATTGAATAATATATCGAATGTTTATTCTGCACTTTTGGCTTTAAAATTTGGCATCAGAGCCCTAAATAATTTGTTTTCTCCTATGAATGGAAATGGCCATCAATAGGCATCTAGATGTTTAAACATAGGCTATGTAGGAGATATTGTGTCTAGTATTTCTTTCACTGATAATCTAACATGTAATTTGATCAAAGCAATTTTTAATTCCTTGTTCAATTGAAAGCTCTAGCTTAGCATTACCTACCGTTGCATTTAAATCTAGAAACTAAAGGTACAATTTAAAGGGTCATTGCAAGGGAGAAAGGAACCCTTGAAAGACTTTTTTGAGTCTTTTCTACTATGATTACATTTCAAATTTTACATCTTTTGTGAACATTATCACTGTCTATATCCAAAAGATGATAAAACAAAAGTGAGCTCTTCCATTTAGTGCATATTTTCTTCAATTTAGTGACACATGTTGAGTGATATATGTAATGGCATTAGAATTCATGTAGGAATAACAATGAAAGCATGACTCTTATAATTTAAATGCTTCATCATAATTTTGTTTTCAAGCCTGTAAAATTAATTATCTTCTTGTTTTGATGGGCCTAATCAAGTTTCCATAGGATTCGATGGTCTTGGTGTGAGGGATAATTTATTGGACACTTTAAAATGCATAGTTGATCTTCTTGGGATGTATCCATTAGGTAAGGTTTCACTTAAAGATATGCTATTTAATGAAAAAGACATTCTTTGATCAATGGATAAGATTGAGGTATTTAATTTGTATCAAATCAAGATACAAAAAAGTAACACTCCATACCTGATCTTTTGTATTTTAATAATATATCAATTAGATAATATTTGACATTTAACCATGAGCTTTACAATATTACATTTGTTCCTTACTCATTAGATATCCAACAATGAACACCATATCAACATATTGGATTATCAACATGAGTCTTTTAGAGGAGTGACAAGTTGTTTATGTTTCATCCTTTTCATCATGTTTAAGTCTTTTTTTTTGTTTGTTTGTGGGTTCACTCCTATAGATAATAGGATGGGTGGGGCCCTGAATCTTCATGAGCCCAAGAGCTACAAGAGGTGGAGGGATGAGAAGGAGGTTTGGTAAAAGCTTCCAAAATAAGGGCTTACTAGTTTCATGGAGAAACTGCACGGTTTTGATGAAGGGGTTACCAAGAATTTTTTTCACATTTGGAAAGCTAGCACTATTTCTATTGGGGGGATGGATGTCAAAATTATAGAGGATCTCATTGCTGATGTTTTAGGCCTTAGATCAAAAGGGATGAAATTTTATAGGGACAAGAAGGTCTCATACAATCATATTCGTCATTTTCCTAAGGATGAAGAGGAAGCTAATAATCTGGCCAAAGACATTGGGGGTTGCTATGATGTCGTGAACTTCAAGGAGATCTAGTCCAAGGTGATGGTGGAGATTATGGAGTATATTACCCTTGATGGGAAGTATAAATGGGCCCATTCTTACCACTTTGTCCTTCTCGGTCACTTTAGGCGTAAGGTTAGGGTTTCTTTTCCATTTTATTTTCTTACTTCCCATCAACAGAGCATTGTCAAGCATAAAAGGAATGAAACTAAGCTAATTCTTCACAAAGGGCTTATCCTTCTCCTTGTTGATCATATTAAAATGAAGACAACTCTCAGCCCTTCTTCTCCCCAGTTCCTAGGGGCAGGGTCCACCAGTAGGTTGGCCAAAAGAGGTAGGGAGAAAGCGGTTAAGGAGGGCTTGTCTCCTAAAAAAATGAAATTTGAGAAGAAAAGGGGTATGGAGATTGAATCAAAGGGAGCTAGTGTTGGGGGTTTCTCAGGCTTTAAAGGGACTACTCTGAATAAACCTAAGACTAACAACAAGGAATCTCTTTCTAGTACTGATAGTGATACAGAAGCGGGGGGGATTAAAAACATATAAGTTGTGCTGGATATGGGTGATTAGAATGAACTTGGTGGTTAAAAGGTCCCTATCCTGGTTGACTATGCCAGTTCATTAGACCATGATGTCCCCATTTCTCTAAACAATGCAATGGCTACTAAGGAGATGTCAAATAAAAAAGATAATGATGTGAGGTAAGGAGACCCTTTTGGAAAAGGATATTCTATCCTCTTTGAGAACTACCCATTTCCTAAAAATTGTTGATATGCAGGAGAGGAATGTTCAGCTCCTTAAAGAAGATATGGAGGAAAAAAATTACCCTCCTTTTGTTGTCATGCAAATGGCCAAGGCGATTTCCATGTATTCATTTCATCTGGTCAAATAGTTTTTTCATGAGATAAAAACCCTGAGCCTCAACCTCAGATCCCTCTCTGCTAAAGTGGATATTATTCAGGAAAGACTGGGTTCTAGGTTTGATGGTATGACCGATGCTAGGGAGAATAGGGATGATGCAAAGATGGACATGACGTAGGATAAGATTAACAAGATGGAGACCACTCTCAATAAGATCTTGATGCATACCAACTAGTTTATGGGGATTGCAGTTGATTGCATAAGTAACATGAAGGAGTTGAATGTTGGATCCTCTATTAAAATTGATGATACATCCATTGAAGCTGAGGATCCATCTGGCCCTAGAAAATGCACCAAATTTTCAAAGAAGAGGAAGATCCAGGAGAAGATTCTGGAGCTCTCCGACCTCAATGTGGCCATCACTAAAATGTCCAAGGCTAAAAAAATATGGACAGAACTCTGGTGGAGTATGCCTAGTTCCTTTTTTTTTTTCTTTTCTATTTTTTCTTTCTCCGTGTCTTCATCACTGGGTTTTGTTTTTTGTAGTGCGTTTGGGTCTGCTAGCGGACTGGTTTTCTAGGCCCTGTCTCTTTTTGTTGGTTCTAATAAGTTATCCTTTGTAACTATTTTGTAAGTGGTTTTGGGTCCCCATTTAGAACCTATTTTTACTAGTATTCAAAAACATATTAGATTATCACATTTTAGCAACACATTTTGATATCGAACCATGGCCATAAAAGCATACAAACATAGATTGATATCAATGGTAACATACTATTACATAATAGAAATAATCTCCCATATATAATTATTTGACATTAATGAAAATACACTAGGCCAAATTTGAAATTATTGTGTGCCTTTGTTTCTTATTTTGTTTCCCTACATATGACTAAGAAATCAAAAGGGTATGATTTTTTTAAAAAAAAGTGAATTAAGGTGTATAAAATTGATCGATTTCCATTTTAGTGATTCACAAATACCTCAAATAAAGGGATAGTCTATGCAATATGCAAAACATCGATGGTGGAATAAAATGTGGAAGTAAAGAACTAGTAGGGACATCAAATCTTTGACAAATATTTAAATATATATTATTTTCTAGTCTTGTTTTAGGATAGATTATCCTATACCTAGGAGCCAGTCTATAGACATCTTCTAGAATAGAGAAAATCAATACAAGAAGCTATATTGAAATAAGCTAATGAGATAATGAGGTTTTTACAAAGGTATGGAGGCTTTGCTCAAATAGGCAAGAGCAAGATAGGTAGAGTGGACAAGGTCGAGACAAGTGTCTCAACCTAGAAGAAGTAGAGTTTTGATAGAAATCTAAAATATCCTCTTAAGATGAGTTAGAGTCCAAATAGGACTCAATGATATCCATCTACCTAATAAATGTATTAAACTAAGTAAACTTAATTGAAGAGTAAATAGTAACAACTATTTACTCTAACAACCCCCCTTAAGTGTAACTTAGGGAGTACAACAATGCAGTAGAAAATCTTTATGGGTCCTGGTAACTAGGCCATGTTAGGTGCCCATGTACAACAACAATGTAATCTCTCATAACTAGAGAAAAGGAGAGAACCTAGTGGGAGAAAACTCCTCTCCAAAATTGAGAACCCAAAGGTCTAAGAAGCCTTCAAAAATATGTCCTAAAATCATGAACATGAACACTACTGAAGCATAATGAATCTATAGGCAAGTATTGATGAGTGATCTCGTGCAATATCTAATGATCTCCTCTGAAGAATATGACGATTAGGAAGAAAATAATCTATATGAGTGCTCTAATTGGCACTTCTTGAACACTAATTAGATGTCAATAATAGCAATAGCATATGTCGATCGAAGATATAGATGAAACATGAATCTGCATGAGTGATCTTCACTACATAACCAATGATGTTGTTTGAGTGATACCATTATCACTTCTCAACTTTATTGAAAATGTAAGTGAAGTAGTCTTAAAGGAATCCAAGGGTGTTTCAGTACACTTCGAGTGAAACCAAGGAAATTCCCCTAAAAAGGAATGCAAGAGTGTCTCAGTGCACTTGAAGTGATACCAAGGAAGACTTAGCATGAACAAGAATAGTACGATACCCCCCTACAATTTTGACTTGGGTGAGGATTGATAGATCCACAAGAATGATGTGTCACCATGCTATGTAGAAGGGACCAAAAGTATATGCAACTGAGAAAAGGGTGTGTGCGGTCAAACTACTCACTTGCACAAGGAAAGAATATTAGTGATTTTTATATTGTTGTGGAGGAACTCTCACTTTGCTAAAGTTGTGATTGGCAAACAAAGGCTCTACACAACCCCACATGACCCTTTATAATTTAGTGCAAGTACAAATAGTTTTATGACACATCATGTGTGTAAAATCCCCAAAAGACATAGATGGACACTAGATCTAATGTGTCTACACAATAGTACTTACATAGGATGCTCAACTGATCCAAAGGATATCTCAATAAAAAAATTGAAAATAAATTGCACCAAGGAATAGTGCATGAAATCACCTTTGTGACGATGCTCGCCTATTAGGGCTGAAAAATGAAAAATGACCCACCCCTCTTAAGTAACCAAGGGCAAGGTTTTGGTCCTCCATGGGACCATCAACTCATCATTGCAGTAAAGAGTGCACCTCCTAGATGGAGAGGGCCCAAGAAGAGCTGAGAGGGTGGTTGGGTTTGATAGTGGCTCTACATGAAAACCCCAATAACCACTAAGAACCAAAAGTATGGGCATCATGAGGTAAATAAAGTTCCATTTGAAGCAATTTTGAAGCACAAGAAAATCTATGAATTTCCCTATTTGACCACAGATTGTAGAGACCACTAGCTTCAATAAGCATATAGGAAAGATGTGAGGATGATCCAAATTGGTGCCAACTTGTAAAGAATTAAGTAGTGAGATAGACAAAAGAGATCCCATTACCGACTGAAGCATTAAGTAGGCCAACTAGGAGTTAAGATACCTTGAAAATTTGAATGCGAACCAAAGCCTAAACAACCATTAATAAAAGTGGCCAAACATCAATCATAAACTTCCATAATAGATGAAATCATCAGTAAAATTAATTATGGACTCTCACAAAAGGTGGAAGTTGATATCCAAAGAGGAAACACAGGCCAATGCAATTAAAATAGATGATGATACCACCTAATAGGATATCAAGTATTTTCCAACCTAATAGGATACCAAGTATTTTACAACCAAAGAGAGAAAGAATTCTCTCCATGTGGGCTTGCTAAAGAAAAGTGAGATCAGTATTAATTGAAATGGCACAATGATGCTAAATGTCCAGGCCAATGAAAATGGATAGTACACTAGTCAAGATGATGTGACATCTCAAATCCATCATGCGTGAGATTGGAAACCACACCAAGACCGATCACTGACAACACACATCTATTTGGCAAGGCCTAGCCTTTGAACACCAAAGAACCCATGATAAAAGATAAGGCCTTCACGTAACAAAGAAGCCACAAAGTCATGCACAACAAAAGGCTTTATAAAGATCAATTTCTAGTAAGTGATAGATGGGCTGAATTGAGGGCATGAGGTAGGTCACCAGGAGCTAAGAATGGGCTTCGATCTATGCTCCAAGACCAATTCACCACAACAAAAAGTCACAACCATCAATCACCGACCATGTTAGTCCCATGGCTAAATGAGAGCCTTGCACCATCTAGTTGCTGCACACAGACTCAAAAGGCTTGATGACTATCAAGAAGAGCTAGGCTAGCTATGCTAGCTTGGAAATAAAATAAAAGGTCTTTCTATGGCCAACCAAATGCCAAGGATAATGCGAGTTGTCCATGTCAGTTGGTGTCTCTAGACTTGCGCCAATCACTATGCCAAAAAAAAGGACTATGCACTATTGGAGAAAATTATGCATTTAGATCATGAGCCAAGGATGGGTATTTGATAGTATAAATTTTGACCTCTAGAGTAAAATAACATCGATCAAAGAGAATGGACAGTCGCAATCATAAAGGTGCAAATAAATGGTTGTAGCAATCTCCAAATAAATGGAGCCAACTAGTAAAGGCAAGAATTAATCTATGCCAAATATGTCTGCTTGTGAATAGTCAGTGTGCCAACTACTCTAAAAAATTTAGTGCCTTCAAATCTCTTGCTGCCTCCAATCATTACGCCACGTACAAATCATCCTTATGGAGCCACATTTTGCACATGCCACACTGTGAAAAAGTGAACGAATGTTGACCAAGCATTAACTGTCAACCTCCATAATGAATAAAATTCTATGAGAGGAAGAACTGGGCTCTATGAGGAAAGTTGGGATGATATACAGAAAAACATGCACAATAAACCACATTGCCTCACATCCACTAGATTATTATTGATTTTGGAGATTAGATCAGAAAATATGAAATATGTACTTTGAGCTAACAACATGGAAAGGCAACTAAGAGTGCTGGTAAAAGACTTCAAGCCAAACACATCATGTAACAGACATATCAGATCCCTCAATGCAAAACTTTCCAATAGACAAAACATAGAGTGAGGGCAATAAACTACATTTGCAAACAACGAAATACTATGACCTGACTAATCCAATATTTTTAGAAAAACCACTATAGATGTTAGCTACCACAAATCAATGGGACCTCAAAACTATGAAAAAATAAACTCTCAAGAAGGACTGGAAGGAGCTGATAGACTATAGGCTCTAATACCATGTTAGGTTAGATTATCCTATACCCAAGAGCCAGTCTATAGACATCCTCTAGAAGAGAGAGAATCAACATAAGAAGCTATATTGAAATAAGCTAATGAGATAATGAGGTATTGAGGTGTTTACAATGACATAGAGGCTCTACTTAAATAGGCAAGAGTAGTGTAATACACCCCATACTACTAATCAAACAAAAATAAACAACCACAAGAGAACCAATGAAATTAAACTGAACAACACAATAATTTTTTTTATAAACAAGGTACAACATAGAACCGAATTACAAATCAATTGACATAATCAGTTATTTAAATATCCAAGGTAATCAATTACATGAGAGGATATCAATATACTCAACATTTAATACAAACATACTAAAAGTTCTAGAATACATCTAATTGATCCTAGATATCCTAAGCATTGTTCTAATAACCAGTAACCAGGTAATAATCTATTTTCCATAAATCTGTACAGTAGTCAACCATTCCCCCAAAAACATAGTTTTCCTCATCTAGAATTCTAAAGACACCAAGATATAAAACAACTACAACAAACAAGGCTTAGTCAAATAGTCTAAGATAATGGAATACCTCCAAAGCATCTGCATCATACAGGTTAAAACCTTAACAGAATGATCTGAACCATGTGTAACACCCCTCCAAGGGACCCAAGAGATAAATACCAAAAGCTATGCTAAGTTATGCAACAATTTTTTTTTTTGTTTACTAAGGTTATCAAGCACATTGAACAAAACATCACATTGTTCTACATACATGAGTATTGAATGAACACATCTTCTCATTTTCATTCCCAATGGTCCCTGACGTGGAATTATGTTGTCTAACAAACACTACACTAACATAATCTGATGCTAAAGAATAGTTAAGTACATACTAAAAGAAAGTTCATTTCTCTAAATCAAACTACATTACATCATATGATCACCTACATCCACTACACATGTCGTAGGGTATGTGGTGATATTTAATACAATTACATTTATCAAATGTATCCTAGATCCTCGCAGGGATCAATAATAATCAAATAAATCTCCTACAGGTACAAGATAATAACATCTGACATCTGATACATGAATCTACAACAATGGTGGTAATCTGATCCAAGTAACAATCAGGTGATGAAGGATATCCACAAAAGTCTCAATGGAGAAGTACACTACCTCCCGACCATGTGGAACCCAAAGGTCCACCCCTCTATGCTAGGGAGATAACACCAGGCCCACGCACATACTAAGGACCAATCCCAATCACCACCTAGAAAGATATCTCTAGAACAAGAGGGTATACAAGTTACCAGAGGCACTAACCTACGTAGGATATCTACGGTGTGAGTAGGAAGGTGTCATCACGTAGATCCACCCTTGAGTTTAGTCTTGAAGGTTCCTCACTGAACCGAGGACACTCAAGTGATCATACGTGGCATCGATATCTCTCATGAAGACAAGTGTATTGATGATGCATCTAGCATCTTCCCGCATCCATCCTTAGTCTATACTAGCACTCAAGGCATGGGCGAGGTATCTCAAATTATCTTTTTAATGTTCACCTATCTAGATCAATTTTTTTTTATAATGTTATCACTGGAATTAAGAAACTTTACAATGGATGATCCGTCAGCCACTTGCGGCCTCGACGATCCATGCAAGCCACCCCCTACATCACATCTAGATAACCTACCCTAGTTTTCAATCAACACCCATCCTAGTTTGTGGCCACATAGATCAATATAAGCCCCAATAAATAGATAACCAAATAAAATCATACTTACAAATCAAAACATTTACTCACTTGGCCACTAACTCAAATTAATCCACCAAGAGGTAATAATCAAAAATATCAAATAGAAATACCAACCATCATCTCACATTTACACTTTCTCCATCAAGCAATAGAAAACAAAATTCCATAATGCATCATAAAACATTCAACAACATAGATAACTGATATCCACAACATATACCCGGCCTCTGGATTTCACCCCCTAATTGGTCATCTATCCCATATGCAGATTGACTAAATCAATAATATAATTCACATGCACGTACAATTTTCACAGTAAGAGAACATCGTAACACAGGAAGATAACATTTCGTAAAGAAAACAAAGTTTCAAGGATCAATTAATAAGTAAATTTTGCTCACACTAATTTATCCTATTATCATATTCGGCTGAATTTAAATAAAAGAGGTTATGTTGATTCAATTTCCACAAATGATCATAGCAACATAATAGCTAAAGTAATCTCCTAGGAAGTTAGTCTTAATCAATAGATTAACCTTTTACCATTTTTTTCTTTTGTTTGCAACTTAACGTCAAGATGTTTAATTGAGATTGATGATGTAATTATCATGATCATGAAACAATTAGATAATCTACATCAACCATTACATGACCATAAACTAATTCATTCAATAATTATTTTATGATAATTAATTATTTAATATATATTTATTAACTTAAACGTAAGATAATGAAATATTAGCTAATATTTCATATTCAATGACTAAGATATCTATATACATAAAATCTAAATTGTATTAACTATAATAACATCCACTTTTTCAATACTTGAATTTAAAATTAATATAACAATTTAAACAATCATGATATTATCCTAACTCTTATTAATCAAATCCTAGTATAATAGTCTACTTGTTAATACCATCCTCTAGGGTCCTAACCTACTATATACCTCATCATCAACCTACTCAACCTATAACCCTCTTAAACATAAATAAAGTAATACATAGAAAAAAAAAACAAATATTAAAAGTTTCCTATATACCATCAAATCACCCTCTCACCATATCCAATGCAAGGACAAGGGGAGGTGGTACACAGGTTGAGGAATGTTGAATGAAAACCAAAAATATTAGAACAAATTTAAATGCCATCCAAAAGCTATGCTCCATCTTGGGCATGGGGAAAATGGGTTTGAAAAAGCAAGGTTAAAAATGTGGGTCCCTCCTCACATCTAAGGCAAAACACATAGCTTCTCCTCCCAATGAAAGGACAACCATTAATGCAAATGTAGGCCCACTAAAATTTGTTTTAAAAGCTAAGTATGGGCTGGCCCAAAGGCATATGTGGGTCAAGCAAGAAGGTCAATATTAATTTAATAAAAGAAGAAGATATGGGTGAAAATAAAAATCACACCTTGACCAAATAAAAAGTTTCATATTAATACAAGACATGACCTCTTCCATACACACCTAGGCAAAGGGATAATAATATTAAATGAAGTAAGGGAGAGTTGCTTGAATAAAGTTTATTTTTATAAAATTTTATATCACAAAAAGTGGCAGGTTTTAATATTATTATAATGACTATTTTTTTTTTGAAAATGTATGGGAATTTTTTTCCCATACATTTTCCAGAGAGCTGGAAATGTCCATATGCTCAAGACTAAGTTTTATTTTGCTATCCCTTACATAATGTTATTTGCTTCCCAATTTGATTGTCAATTGGATTTACTAATTCCCTCAATATGGAATAATTGTAAGATCTAATAAATAAGTATTGTGGAAAACATTGGATCAAAATATAACTAAGATTCATTGTGTTTGAAAATAACAAGTTTTTGCCCATTTCAAATTTAGCTTCCACTAATGGCTGAATTCGGAAGTTTGTATGTTGAGTTGTTAAAATTCCACATTGAAAGCTAAAATCTCAATCGTTTATTGCTTCACACCTTCATTTGAGAAGATAAGTGTATCCTCTACTTTGTTGGAAAAAATTGAAACTAGTTTAGTAACATATTAAGGGAACCCAAATCCTACCTGGTTCAAAAAGCGGGCTAATGAAGTCTAGTTGAGAATACCTCACCAATCCACAAGCTTGAACCCCTCAGCTGCTTCCAGATCAGCTCCTAACTTGCGTTTAACTCTTCCCTCTCTTCTCTTCCTCAAACCTTCACTTCTCTCCCTATTTTCTCCTCTAAATTTTGCATATCCAAAGTAATCACAAGTCTTCCTCTAAAATTGGCTTGAAAAAGTGGGGAAGAAATATTTTATTATTTTCCCCCTACTATTCAAGTAAACCTCCCATTTATGGGAATAAAATATATC